>JANHGL010017094.1:0-10539 GCA_024611195.1 Ceyx melanurus
GTTCCTCCCCTCCATCCCCGCCACCTCTCATGGTTGCTTTTCAGTTGCTGAGACGCGTCTCTCTTTCTTTCTCTCTCTCCCCCCTTTCCGGGCAGCTCGCCCCGAGTGCCAGTCCCTGGCCATCGTGGTTCCCCTGAAGGACGTGGTGGTCGGGGCGGGGGAGCTGGCGCTCTTTGAGTGCCTGGTGGCTGGCCCGCCAGACATGGACGTGGACTGGCTGTCCCGGGGCCGGCTGCTCCAGCCCGCCCTGCTCAAATGCAAGATGCATTTTGACGGGCGCAAGTGCAAGCTGCTCCTCACCTCCGTGCACGAGGACGACAGTGGGATCTACACCTGCAAGCTCAGCACCGCCAAAGGTAAGCAGCAGTCACGCATCCTTTTGGGGGTTCCCTTCCTCTAGGGGCCTGGCCCTAGGTGTGTACCTCTCGGTTTGGGACTTTGGTTCCACAGGATGTAGCTGAGAGTGCTGGAGGTGAGAGCCAGGGACTGGTTGCTGCTCTATTATCTGGGGAGCTTTCTCAGCTGGGAAGCCTGGTGTGCATCAGTCTTCAGCCTCTAGCACCTCAGGCCCTGCAACCCTGTCCCACCCCACTCGGCTCCTCCACCTGCATGTATGCAGCTCCTCTAAACGTGGGGAGAAACATTTGCACTATGGATGCACCAGCTTGGATGCAGCCCAGAGTCCAGCTGTCTCTGCTGGCTTCAGACTCTCTGGACACCCAGCTCTGGTACCGCCCTGTTTTTTCTGGCCTGGGAGGCAGCATGGGGCCACCCACCCTCTCCTCCCCATCACTGGTGGCTGCTGAGGAAGAGCAGCAGGATCTTGTCTCTGTCCCATGGGTCTGACACCCCCCTGTGCCCATGCATGTTGCCCACAGTCTCTGTGTCCTGCAGCAGAGCAGGGTCAAGGGCTGCTTTCCCATTCCCCAGCTTTCCTGGGCAGCCCTTTGTCCATAATCCAGGCTGTGGTGAGTTCAGGGAGCAGTGGCATTCACAGCAACCTAAGGCTGGTGCCCATGCATCCCTCCAGGAGGAGGCTGTAGGCCTGTAGGGATCAGAAGGCAGCAGCAGTTTCAGGTTCAGGGGATGAGGCTGTGCTTTAGCATGGTGTCAATCCAAGCCTGGGGTGTGCAACAAGAATATCATTGCAAAGTGGTCCCTGCTGCAAACCCCCTCATTTGGAGCATCCAGCTGCTGCCTGTCCCCATGCCACCTACTTCAGTGTCACTGTCCTATCCCCAGGGGCCTAGGCCAGCTTTGACCCTCTGCCCTATGGGGAGGATGGAGCCTTCCTACCCCACCTTGCTGCCAGCATCTGTACTGTTGTGAAGGGAGGAGTCACCCTGCTGCCAGCAGAGCCTTGGCCCTGGGCATGGGGACTTGCACACACTTGTACACCACTATCCCATGCAGGGGCAGAGCCTGGCACCCAGCACTCCAAGGCTCAGCCCCAGCTGGGCATGGGGTATGCTCATTTACAGCCACACTGTGTTCAGGGGCTGCAGCTGGAGGATCACAGGCTGCCTTCTGCCCTGCACACTTGCTGCGTGGGGCTCAACCCTGTCTGCTCTCTTTGCAGATGAGCTGACCTGCAGTGCCCGGCTGACGGTGCAGCCCTCAGTGCAGCCCCTCTTCACCCGCAAGCTGGAGGATGTGGATGTGGTGGAAGGGCGGACAGCGCGTTTTGACTGCATGATAAGTGGGACTCCTCCTCCAGTGGTCATCTGGACCCATTTTGGTAACCCAAAGCCCAGAGAGCCTGCAGGGAGACCCCTCCCCATCCCTTTTGGGGCTGCACCCAAGGACTTATGCCCAGCTGGGGCTGGGAGGGTGCTGATGCTGGTGGGTGTCTCCATGCAGGCCAGCCAGTGCAGGAAGGAGAAAATGTGCGGATTCAGAGGGACAAGGGGCTGCACTCACTGGTCATTGTGCATGTGGGCAGTGAGGACGAGGGGCAGTACACAGTGACTGCCAAGAACACCCACGGCCATGTGGAGTGCTCTGCAGAGCTCTACGTGGAGGAGCCACGGCCATCTGCTTCCTCCCAGATGTAAGGGTTGGGGATCTCTTGGATCTACATCACCCCTCCTTGCTCCTCTTTGGGATTTGGGGAACAATGGGCTTGTGCAAAGCCTGGGGTCAGGGCTGGGCCTGTGGCACTCTGCTCCTGCTGCAAATGTGTGTGGGCTTTTGCAGCTCCAAGCTGGAGAAGATGCCGTCCATCCCAGAGGAGCCAGAGCAGGCGGAGACAGAGGCAGAGTGCTTCACCATGCCCGATTTCCTGAAGCCGCTGCAGAACCTAGATGTGGTGGAGTCGAAGGAGGCCGTGCTGGAGTGCCAGGTGGCCGGACTGCCCTACCCTTCCATCACCTGGTTCCACAATGGCTCTCGCATTGACAGCACCGACGACCGCAAGATGATGCAGTGTAGGGCCCTCCACCACCTTCCCCACTCTGTTGGAGACCCTCCGCCCAGAGGAGAAAGAGGGGACAACCTGGGAGGAGATGTCATCTCCTAGACTGTGGGGCAGGGAGGGGAGGTCTGTGCTGCTTGGCTGATAGGGTCTTACTTGTGTCCACTTGTTCCACCCCAGATAAGGATGTCCATCGCCTGGTGTTTACAGCTGTCAGCCATGCACATGCTGGTGTCTATAAAAGTGTCATTGCCAACAAAGTGGGGAAGGCCACGTGCTATGCACACCTCTACGTGACTGGTAAGCAGCAGCAGGCACCACTGGGGATGTGCAGGCACTTGCTGCCACCCTGTGCCCTTGGGTTGAGGTTCAGTGGCCCTGTAACAAGGTCCCAGGTAAGAGGATCACAGGGCTGCTCAGGTTGGAGGGGACCTCAGGAGGTGGTTTCTAGTTCAAGTGGGGTCAGCTGTGAAATTCTCACCTTGTAGGGTCAGGACCCACCCCTGGACCCCCAGGTCCCACATGGGACTTACTGGCAGTGCCAGCCCCACAGGAGCTGCCAGGCTGAGCCCCTGCTGGAGAACCAGTGAGGGTTGCTGGCCTCATCCATCCATCCATTGATCCATCCAGCCAGCCAGCTTGCGTTTCCTGAAGCTTTTAAGGCAGATGTCATGAGGAGCTTGTGTTGATGGCCATGCCCACACCCTTTCCTGTCTCCCCATGCAGATGTGGTGCCAACTCCTCCAGATGGTCCCCCCACCGTGGCCTCAGTGACCGGCAGAGCCATCACGCTGACCTGGAACAAGCCCAAGTGGCTGGACACTGCCATAGGTGAGGGGGCCAGGGCTGGGCACGGATTGTGCAGGGGATGGGCAATGCTGTGATGAGGTGCATGGGCCAGCTTGATGCCAGAGGCTCTGCACTGACTCTCTTCCCCTGCAGACCCCAACTCAGTGACATATGTGGTGCAAATGCAAGTGCTGGGCACAACACAGTGGCAGGTGCTGGTGGCTGGCGTGCAGGACACCACCTACACAGTGCATGGGCTGGCCAAGGGTGCCCAGTACCTCTTCCGTGTCATCACTGCCACCCCTAAGACCAACAGCAAGCCCTCCCCATTTGTGGGGCCCGTGCAGCTTCTGGACAGGGGTAAGAGAGCCAGCAGAGAGTGGATGGGTAGCTGGATTTAAGGGGTCCCTGTACCCGGTGATGTGATGAGCTTCCCATGGCTGGGTGACATGGGATCTGGAGGTGGTAGTGATGATGTGTTTGGCAGGTCCCTACCTGGAAGAAGGCCCGGTCATTCTGGACAAGCCAGATGTGGTGTATGTGGTGGAAGGTCAGCCAGCCTCCATCACCATCACCATCAACCACGTGGAGGCTACAGTCACCTGGAAGAGGTAGGACATGTCACAGTGCCTGTGCCTGCCTGTCCCATGCCCAGCATCACCCCACAGCATGCACAAAAAGGGACTCCTGCACCAGCTCCTCGTGCAGCCCATGGTGGATCCTTCCCTGGGACTGGGCTGGGCATGAACCCAAAAGTGATGTCCAGGTCTGTGCAGAGCTGCATGGGGAGGGAACTTTATCTGGGAGGGTGCTGTCTGTGGAGTGCTAAGGGTTAAGAGCTGCTTGAGAGGCAGTGCTAGAAAAGGGATTTGATCTGTTTGCATGGACTGTGGGGTGGGAGCCAGGCTGGGGATGTCTGTGGGTGGCCCTGGGGCTGTGGGGTGGGAGCTATCAATGGGGTAGTGGGTCTAGGACTGCCTTTTGGGTTGTGATGCGGCAGCTGATGTGCCTGCAGGGGTGGGCAGGTGCTGGGAGAGCAGGAGGGCACGTGCAAGGTGACGATGCCAGACGACGACCAGCACTGCCTGCAGCTGCTGCATGTGGGCCGGGAGGCCATGGGGCCGCTGATCTGCGAGGTGAGCAACAGCCATGGCACTGCCCACTGCACCCTTCGCCTCTGCCTCGCAGGTAGGTGCCCCATGTCAGGGGGACTGTGCTTCTCTGCTGGAGGGTGGTGTCTCCCTATGGTCCTCTAATGGTGTGCCATGGGGGCTTACTGCCCTGTGGGGTGGCACTGCTCCATGAACCCCCATGTCCTTGTGCCATGGGGGCACTTCCCAAAGCATGGCACTGTTCCTCAGTGCTCCATATTCATATGCTGTGAGGATGCTCTGTAGGGTGGCAATGCCAGAATGGGGCTGAAAGCACGTGAGCCCTATGTTGATGGTGTTCTATACCCATATCTGACTTAGGTAGAAGTGTCCCATGTGCCCCATGACCATGTGCAGGGCAGTGCCCTGTGGTGTGCTTCAGCCATGTGCCATGTGTGGCACTGCTGCAGGCTATCCTATACCTGTGTATAATGGGGTAGCACCACCACCAGTGTCCTATTGCCAAGAGCCATGGGAGAAACCTCCACAATGCCCCATAGAGATGTCATGGGTGGCACTGTCTTATATATATATATACCACATCCATATGTAACATGGAGATACAACTCCACAGTACTCCATGCCCATGTGCCACGAGTGGCACTGCTCTGTGGTGCCCCTCACCAATGTGTGACTGCCCCACAGTACTGCAGATACATGTCATTGGTGTCCCACTCCTACATGTATTGGGGCAGCACTGCCACATGGTGCTCCATGCCCCTAAACCATGGGCTGCACTTTCCTTGCAGTGCCCCACAGTTGTACACCTCGTGCCAGTGGCAGGGGAGTGTCAGTGCCCTATGGTGCCCCATGTCCCATCTCTTGACAGAGGCACCACGTTTTGAGTCCATCATGGAGGACATTGATGCCCAGGAAGGGGAGACACCGCGCTTCGTTGTGGTGGTGGAGGGAAAGCCACTGCCGGACATTTTGTGGTACAAGGTGGGCTGGGACTCTCACCCCCTTCCTGACCCACAGTCCCCTGAGACCTACACCCTCCTCTGCCTCACCTGGGTTGCTGCACCAGAGCTTTGGGGTTGTGTTCACCCCTGGTGATGCAGGATGCATGCCATATAGCATTCGCAAGGAAGGAGTGGTGGGAGCTGGTAAGGGGTGGGAGAAGGCCCCTCCTTACACCTCTGCCACACTCAGGATGGAGAGCTGCTGGAGGAGAGCAGCCACCTGAGCTTCGTGTATGAGGACAACGAGTGCTCACTGGTGGTGTTGGGTGCTGCTGAGCCTGACAGTGGTGTCTACACCTGCATGGCCAAGAACCTGGCTGGGGAGGTCTCCTGCAAGGCGGAGCTGGTGGTGCGGGCAGGTATGGCTGGCCAGCTCCATGGCCCAGGAAGCAGAACCTGGGTGCCTGGCTTGCCCCCCAACAGTGCTTTTCCTTCCCCAGCCCAGCCTCCTGCCGATGCCACCATGGAGGAGGAGGCACTGCACAAGGCACGACGCCTGACTGACTACTATGATGTGCACGAGGAGATTGGGAGGTACGGGGATGTCAGCATGGTGGGCAGCAGGGCACCTGGGACACTGCGGGGACAGGGATGCTGGAGACAGGCTGCACCCTGGGGATATGACCCTTGAAACTGAGCTCCATCTTATGATAGATCCTGATGTGCTGGGGGTGCTCTCAGCTGCTGTTGTGAGAGCTGCTCCAGTGAGAGATCAGGGTGGGAAGCCAAGGAAGCTGGAGTGAAGCCAGGCCTGGGATGTCTCCATGGATGGTCCTGGAGAATTTCCAGGGCTGCAGGCAGCTCTCTGCAGAGTGGGCACCTGTCCCAGCTGCTTGAGGAAGGGGAGGAGGACTCTTTGCCCACCTGCTTATCCCCCTTGCCTCCATTGCCGCATTGCAGGGGGGCTTTCTCCTACCTGCGGAGGGTGACGGAGAAGAGCAGCCGGCTGGACTTTGCTGCCAAGTTCGTGCCTGGGAGGACCAAGGCCAAGCAGTCAGCGCGGCGGGAGCTGCACATCCTCTCGCAACTGGATCACGAACGTATCGTCTTCTTCCATGACGCCTTTGAGAAGAAGAATGCTGTCATCATGGTCATGGAGCTGTATCCTCTGGGCACTGCTCCAGGAGCACGGGGATTAGGCGAGGCTTTTGGTGGGGGTGGGTGGGCAGAGTGGGTCCACAGAAGTTGGGAGCCCAGGAGGGTGCAGGGCATGGCAGGGCACGGAGTTTCTGTGCTCCTTGACTGGGTCCAAGCTGTGCCGAGGAAGAGCTGCTAGACAGGATGGCAAGGAAGCCCTCAGTGTGTGAGTCTGAGGTAGGTGAACCCTTGGGAAGGCAAAGTGATGAGGGAGCATGGGACCCTGGGGACACTGGGGTCTGTCCCAGCCCAGGGACATGCAACGCCTATCATGTCAAGTTACAAACGGGACTACAGCCTGCACCCCCTCTGCTCATGCCCAGGTCACCCACCCTTCCCACTCCGTCTCTCACAGGTCCGGTCCTACATACGGCAGGTCCTGGAGGGTATCTGCTACCTGCACCAGCACAGCATCCTGCACCTGGATATTAAAGTGAGTGCGGGGGTCTCTGCTCTCTTTGCGCCCCACGCCTGCAGGGATGGGCTCCTGCCATGCTGGCTGTGAAGGGCTTATCCTGCTGACAAGGAACATCCCTTACCTGTGGGGAGTCCCTGCCTCCCACCAAGCTCCCCTCTGCTCCGCACTATCCTGTAGCCAGAAAACCTCCTGATGGCGGATTCGAGCAGTGAGCAGGTCCGGATCTGCGACTTTGGCAACGCGCAGGAGCTGACGCCCGAGGAGCCGCAGTACTGCAAGTACGGCACCCCCGAGTTTGTGGGCCCCGAGATCGTCAACCAGAGCCCTGTCTCCAGCGTCACTGACATCTGGTAAGGGCAGCCCTGGGTGGGTTGTTGTGCTCTCTGTGATACCGGGAAGGTCTGGGTGCCCTGGAGGGCTTGTGCTGTGCAGTAACTGTGCTCTCCTTTCTGCAGGCCTGTGGGGGTCATTGCCTACCTCTGGTAAGTACCCCGGTGTGCCCACATGGGAGGAACACCCCTCTTACCCCCTTGCTGGTTACAGTGCTGGGGCTGCTGCATATTGCTCCTTGCAGGCTCAGCCTCTTCCCCTGCTGCTTCTGCCTTTGTCCTTCCCATGGCACTGGGGCTGAGGTCCAAGGTTCCATTCTCAGTCCTCTGTACTTGCCGTGCTGGTACCCTTGCCCCAATAACCCTTCTTTGGTAGCCTGACAGGGATTTCCCCCTTCGTTGGGGAGAACGACAAGACAACACTGATGAACATTCGCAACTACAACGTGGCCTTTGAGGAGAGGATGTTCCAGGGGCTCACCCGGGAAGCCAAGGGCTTTGTCATCAAAGTGCTGGTTAATGACAGGCTGTGAGTGCTGTGGGGTTACTGGCCCCTGCCCCTCCAGCATGAGCCTTGTGCTAGTGGGAGGGTGGGGAGCCCCATGCATGGGGGTGCCCAAGGGCAGGCTGACTGCACAGCTCTGCCAGAGTGCAGCATGGGCAGCCAGACCCTCCTGCCCTGCCCCAGGCTGGTCAAAAAGGTGGGGGGTTCTTACCCAGTGGTGTTGGTTCACAGGAGACCCAATGCAGAGCAGACCCTGGAGCATCCCTGGTTCAAGGTGAGCCTGGGCAGGGACTGAGTGCCTGGAAGCAGTGGGGTTCCTCTGAGCCTGCTGCAGGCTCTGTGGGACACCACTGTCCCCTCACCCCACAGACACTGGCCAAGGGGAAAGTCATCAGCACCGACCACCTAAAGCTCTTCCTCTCCCGTCGGAAATGGCAGGTGAAGGCAGGAGCTGGGGTTGGAACGGGGCAGTGCACTGGGCAGCATGGAGTGATGTGCACTGGGCAGGATGGTGCCATGTCACCCACCTGGGCCTGATCCAGCACTCTCCACTGCCTGCAGCGCTCGCAAATCAGCTACAAGTGCAATATGGTGCTGCGGCCAATCCCAGAGCTCCTGGAGGACACATCCAACCACCTCTCCATCGCCGTGCCCCGGCACCTCAAGGAATCACCAGCGCTGTCATCCTCATCAGACTCAGATGACCTGGATGAGCTGCCCTTCATCCCCATGCCACATCAGGTGGAGTTCTCTGGCTCCCGCATGTCACTCAATGAGATCCCCACTGACGACGAGGCCATTGGGCCACCCGAGGGGCCACAGCTGGAGAGTGTTGTACCTGGGGATATCTCTGCCATGGAGTGGCAAAGCCAGGGCACGGGGAAGCCCGGAGTGGCCCTGGGGAAGCGGCCAAGGGGTTCTGGGCCACGACAGCCATATGCAGAAGCAGAGGCACCCGGCTCCTCTGATGAAGAAGCCCCTGAAGCCCAGAAGCGGCCAGAGTACCCCCGCAAAGCCATGAGGAAGGGCTCTAGTCTGGAGTCCCCAGGGAGTGCCCGGAGGGGAGAGCTCAAAAGGGGCAGCTCAGCTGACAGTGCCCTGCTGGTCCACAAGCACCCAGGGAATGAGGAAATGGCCGAAGCTGGACGGGACTCCCGCCGAGCCCTGGCCAAGGCGGCCTCCATGGAACTGCCACGGCGGAAAGGGGTGTTTGGGGAGGACGATCATGCCCAGCGCCTGGAGATGATGCGCCAGCGGCTGCTGAGGGGCAGCTCTGGGGACAGCAAGGTCAGTGGCCTGCGGGGTCCCCTCCTGGAGACCCTGGGGGTCAGCCCTGACAAGAAGGTCCCATGGCCATCCCGGCTGGAGCCACCTGCACCAGCAATGCCACGGCTGGTGCGGGCAGCCTCCAGCGAGGCCACCTCGCCGCGCCTCCTCCCAACTGAGCGCCGGCTGCAGAAGAGCAGCTCCTTCAGTCACGGGGATGCTGAGCCTGTCGTCCGGCACCGCCGCTCTGGTGCACCTTTGGAGATTCCAGTGGCCCACCTGGAGGCCCAGCGGCTCAAGGAATCCCCCTCACTCTCAGCCCTCTCTGATGCCCGGCCCCCAGGATCACCAGACATCCCCAGCCCACCGACACCTCCTGCAGTAGAGATTTCTGTCCCTAGGGCCCCCATCAGCAAGGCTGCCTTGGGGAGGAAGCATGTCCCTGAGGAGTGCAGCCATCCTGGGGCCAGCGTGGCTGTCACCACCACTGAGAAGAAGCCCATGGCTAGGGGACAGGAGGAGAAGATACCCATCAAGGCTGCTGGAGCTAGTGGGGGGTGGGCTGCGAGGATGGGAGCATCTGCCCCACCACAGCCCCTGGTCCCCAGTGCCCAAGCACTCCAGACATCTTCCTATGCCAAGGTTATGCAAGCCATGGGAGCCGTTCCTGGCACAGAGCCAGCCACCGAGGAACCCCCGCGACCCCCACCAGCCAGCCCTGCTGAGCCCTCCACACCAGTACCAGTATCAGTACCAGCACAAGCACCAGCACCAGCATTAAGGAAAGAGGTAAAACCCACCGGCTCTTCCAGTTCCCTGGTTATCCAGGACATTGACTCAGAGGAGGTGTTCGAGGCCAAATTCAAGCGGGGCCGTGAGTCATCACTCAGCCGGGGACTGAAGCTCCTAACCCGCTCCCGCTCTGAGGACCGGCATCTGGCCGGACCCCCGGCCTCTGATGAGGGCATCTACCGTCCCACGCCGGCCGGCGTGCCCCTGGAGCTGCGCAGGGACCGGCCCACGGGGCTGGCAGCCAAGTCTAAGTCAGTTCAGGACCTGCACGAAGTGGAGAAGGAAGGGGGCTTCCTCCGGAGGATGTCCGTGCTCCTCAAGCGGACCCCACCTGCGGAGAGGAAGAAGAGCAGGGGGGATGACAGAGGCAGTGAGACCCCATCCATCGGGCGCCGCCTTTCCTGGAGCCGGGCTGTGGGCAGCTCTAAGGAGCAGAAGGACTCAGAAAGCCTCAAGTCGGAATCGGGAGGAGGTGGAGAGAGCGAGTCACCAGCGGTGGTTGTGCGGAGGAAGATCAGCGCCACGGTGGAGAGGGTCTCCGCGCGTCTTCGCAGCCTGTCAGATGAGCGGCCAGAGGGTGAAGGTCCTGGGGAGCTCCGTCGCGCCAGCTCCGAGGGGGAGAGCTTGAGGCCAGGACCGCCCCCCGCACCCGCCCCCTCCTCCGAGTCCCTGCGCTCGGAGGGCAGCACCCGCTCCTCTGCTTCTGCCAAAGGTGAGTGACCGGGGAGGTCCCGCTGGCACCCCATGTCTCAGCTGCGCTGAGCATGGTATGGTCAC
>JANHGL010017096.1:0-25086 GCA_024611195.1 Ceyx melanurus
GTAGCTTTTTACTTAAAAATCTGACCTTTATTACAAATTAATATAGTGTTGTACATACAGAATGACCTGAAAATCAAGAGCAGATGATCACATGCTACAACCAAGACTTCAAAAGGAAAACTAAATTTTCTGTCCATTTGCTATGAAATATGTCATACTTCATTCACATGTTGTTTTTATTGTAGGAGAATAATGTGCAATAAATTCATAGATTAAACACCACTCTATTCCGTCATAATCAATCCAACATAATCAATAAAAAAAAGACAGCTGTTTGATTTCTTTCTTTAAATAAGAATTTTCTTATTGTTTAATTGATGTTAATATTCTTCAAAAGGTGATTTGAAAGTCATATGTCTAAAGAAAGCTTATGTGCAAAGCCAGTGCATTTTTTACCATAAATACAGAATCATGACTGATTTTGACTGCTGGTGTCTCTTCTCTTCCTAGAATAATGCCAGGAAATCAACAATTTCCAATTCCCAGTCAGCAAGTATACCAATACAATTAGAGGACTTGTCAAGAAGTTTCAAAGTTTGCAGATATTTTCCTGTTGAGCATAACTTCTTCAGCTGACATATTTCTTTTGAACAAAGTAGTGAATGCCTGCTATACGACAAAGAAAAAATAGGTGAAAATCTCCCTTGGGTCCTATGATTGTAGAACTCAGGTACTGTAACTAGTGAGAAACAGATGGCTCCACAGCACAAAAGCATTTTAAAATAAACATTAATACAAGCTGGGATAAAATTCTTATTAGGAATGCAGTTTTAATCATGTTAACTGTTGTTGACATTGGTACTTAAAACTGTTTCATAGATCTTAACAGAAAGAAAAAAATCTCATTAATGCAAGATATGATGAATGTATGCCATTAACTGTATTATTTACAGTAAATAGTCATCTCCTGAAAAAATGAGTATTATTTTGGTTTCATGAAACATAGTCTATAAATATTTTTAATTGCTTTCATGATATTTTCAGTCTGCTTGTTACTAATGTCTAGTCATTTACTTGTTCTAAAATACATTTACTGATTTATATGTCATACTAACCTCAAGTATCTTCTGTAAGGAAAGCTGTGATTCTTTAGCTGTGTAATCATAAGTGTTTAATTGACCATTAAAAAAGGCAGCCATTTCTTTATAGTCAACTTGACTAGACACAAAACCAGGATTTGTTTTTATTATTATAATAAATATACCACAGTACTGGGATGTAGTACTATAAGAGATGTCATTGGAGCACCATCTAGAAGGTCAACTTTGAAATAATCTTCCACTTTCCTGTTTCTGCTGTTTCCTCTGGGTAAGCAGCTTTGTTATGTATTCACAAACAGCACAAGAAATGTATTAATCAGCCTCCTTTCAGAGGCTATAAAATAGATTATATTTTGGACAATATGTTTCTGCTTAGAGGTTTGGGTTTTTTTCTTCATTTCATGAGGAGCTCAGAAATATCATCTAACCCATTTATATCCTTGATATGTTTACATTCCCAAGTACTATTTTCAGATTTTATTTCAGCTTAGACATATATAAAGTCATTATCTTATATCTTAATACATTAAATATATATCTTTATCCATCTATCTTTATATATGTATCATATATATATATATCATAGATATGTCTAAAGATATAAAGAGATATCTAAGTCATTGTCTTCCCAATGAAAGATAGCAGTGTATTTGTGTATTTATCTCCATTTAACTCCTGCTATGAGCTTCCATGTGCCACAATTAATGGTTTGGTTTATTCTATGCTAAGTCACCTATTCTTCAATTCAGTGAACACCTGTGAAGTTAACAAGGACAGTATTGATTTTGGTCAATAATTAATTTCAGTATGCAGAGCTTATGAGCAACCCTTTCAGGATATTTTCATCTGGATAGTTTGAGTTTACAGAATCATTTGGTCTATTTGACTTCTGGATAGCTGCAGTCTTAGGTTGGGAAAGTTTAGTTGCCTCAGCAGTCAGCTCACCCACAAATTTGGAATTGCAAGGTAGTGAACAGCGAGGGTTTTGAAACAGCAGACAACCTGGAAGCCAATGTGCCAAACTTTAGAGAACCATCACTGTCTAGCAGACTCATTTTGTCAGGAATTTCCTTCACTTCTGCTGACATGAGTCCTCTTGATCTGACTAAATGCTGATGTCTCCAATAGAGATGTCCACATCTCACCTAATCATGTTAGATACCTTCATATTGCAAAGATACCTTTAGGGCATGGTTCATCACATCCTAGAGTAGACATATACATTTGATCATATCAATTAGGCTCTTGAAGTACTTATTGCTCTCCATTGAGTAGAAAATGACCCTGTAATGACTAGCTGGCATGTAAATGTCTGTGTTGTAGGTGTCTACATTTAGATGAGATTAATTTCTGCCCAAAGATGTCTTTCAGCTGCCTCATCATAGAGCCATGCAAGATGTCTTGTGTTTGCTGAGACACCACATGGGGCTGTCAGACTTGAAACAGGATGACCTGCATAATGGCATTAGCTAACCTTTGTTTAAGCAACTGAATCCCTCCCCAAACCCTTAAATACTCTCTAGATGGATTTATAACCTAAAAGAAGTAAAAGGAAATTGAATTTTGCACAACCATTCTCAAATTGGAACAATTTTGGATGCCAGGAAAATTCAAGCATACAAACTAACTTTGTCATCTGGCAAATGGAGTAACTTTTTACAAATCAAAAGTTAAGGATTTTCTGGTGATATACTTTAGTCTACAAGAAAAGATGTTCTGTATATTTAACTAGTCAATTTGAGATTTCAACACACACTAATCATATGTATGCATATTGGTAAATATAACAGGACTACTTGCAAGCTTTTCTCTAATTTCACACTGTACATTTTTTTTTCAGTTCACCTATTCCCCAGTAACTTAAGACATATGCAACGGATTCCTAACTTACATCCCAGAAAATATTTCAGGCAATTTACTTTAAAGACCCCTTAGACCTCTCACTGTGCTGTAGATTAAGCTAGATCTCTCACAGCAAAGTGAACAGTGGAGGTGGTGGCAGTACCATTCTTTACAGAAAAATATTGTTCCAGGGAGTTTAAATCTGGGTTTCAAGCCTGTCTCACTTTGTAGAAGATTAATGACACAAAACCTACACCCAAGCTGAATGAATTGCCCATGTAAAAAGGTATTCATCATAAGGCTGAATAGAGTGAGCTCAAAAAGTTGTCTGACTTTAGTGTAATGACAAGGGCTCGCAGCTATGACAGGGAGACACCAGACTACAGGGCAGTTTTTGGTGCTGTCTTGAAACAGTCCCTGTGAATTTTATTATATTCCAGCAAAGTAGAAAACCTTTGTCTTTCCGTTAGGGTGAAGCAAATAATGAAAAAATTCTAGCCAGTAAAGAGAAAGAAGCCCTTCTAATTAAACACAGACAGAAAAACAAAAGGAGGAGAGATTTTATGGGAGAGTTGGGAAAAACTGTCAGCAAGAGATATATAAAAGAATCATTCAGGAGAGGCAGCTGAACGATACTACTTGAGTATAAATTCTTTGTGACCTTATTTGATGTCAGGGCCTATCACAGGCCTAGTCCCACCTCATGATGTTTGTTTCAACAAATTAATGTTCTGGCAGCTTGAGGGAGATACCTACGTGCAGGGAGTAAGTAGTATGCAAACAGACGTTCAAAAGGTCAGATTAAAAGTAATTTAGTAAGAAAAGCAGATCAAAATTGGGAATTAAAGGCGAAAAACTTTTCTGAAGAGTATTGAATTTGAACAGAAAGGTATATGATCCAGTTTAAATGGTGTTATGGCTATTACTATTGAAATATTTTATAATATTTAATGGCATAGTTAAAACCAGACAAGACCTTAGTTTTAAATGTACAAAGTATGAGATTGCACCCTAATTTTTTCATGGTACATTACCTGCAGAAACAGAAAGATATCTCACAGTCCAGTACTACTCTGGAGAAGTGAATCTGTCACTCCCTATATATCACATTGTCTGAGTGATAAAGACAAAATATTTATATCGCTATCTTAATGGTTTGCCACTAATTATGCAATCCCTTTTTACAGAGAGTTGGACTTCTTAATTGGGGTTTGTCTTACTTATGGAAGTATAGATGGCCCTGAATTTTGACTGAGGTTATAGGAAATGCACTTTAACGAAAAACTTTAAATGTGTAATGCTCTACATGATGTTCAAAACCTGGCAAGCCTGGTGAAAAATTCAGGAGGAGGAGATATTTTAACTTTTTGTTTTTGTTTTGGTTTCATTCACATGGAGTGAAAGCAAATATATTAATATTCCAGAAGGCCATCATTACAACCTTGCAGAAAAACTGCTATATGCTTTAAATAAGGAAAGTTTCCATTGAAAAATACTAGCTGATTACATAATTAAGGCTCTGTTGTAGGTTATGTATATGACAGAGAAAAAATATTTAAGTATAATAGATCCTTATTGAAGGAGCTCCTTGATGTAAGTATTATACAGATTTATACTCTGTACTTAGGCCTTGATAATGGACTTAGTCCAGTGATAATGGCTAAAGCTTGGGAAAGGACACTGGGGACATTTATTCTCATCCACTGTATGCTTTGGATTTTTATTGTATTTTGACTTTCAAATTTGAGATTTCAACAATACTCCCACGTTTTACAACACTGAGGTTCACTGTAAAGTTCTCAATATTTTTATGTGAAAACACAGCAAATATTACAGTATCCCACACAGATAAAACATGAAACATAAAAAAACCTTGGTAGTTTTGCTGCAAATCACTTATTTGTATCAGAGCTCAGGCAGACAACTCTTGCCTCATCTTGGATGTACAGAATTTCTTCACAAAGAACATGATATGAAATATTTACTTACACATTTTTATGGAAGTACAGAATTGCAGAAACATTTTGGAGAGTACATGAAATATCAGATCATCAGCTGGTATGCATTCATATTATTTCTTTCAAATAACTGTAGGTTTATAGGAAAACATAGAGTTTTGCAAATATACAGGCTGGCTGATACAGCTTTGTTGTGTTAATGAGTTTATTCTAGCACTGTGCTCTTGAAAATTAATTCCCACTCCCAACAAAATCTCCTGCTTCATTCTGTTTTAAAAGGTGAATCAAATGTTTTCTGTCATTAGATGAAGAAAGTAAACACTCAGAATTTTGCTGTAGGCTTTTCAACACAGTATAAAGAGTCAGCACTGGTTAACTGTTACATTAATAGATTTGTCACTAATAGCTTCTGTAAATTTATGGTAGGTGTACTTAGAACATATAAGATGGGTTATGTGACACTTATGATGTTTCATATTGAACATGAAATGAAGTCAGGCAAAAAAACCTAGGCCATGGGAGTTAGAGGAAAATATTTTCTGGCAATCTACTTCTTTGAGCTATGAGATTAAGATTCCAATTTTTATGATATATTGAAGGCTTTTTGAGTCATTTTTGGACAATGGAGAGTTAAAAATGAGCATTTTTTTTCATTATTTTTTTTTAAAAACTTCTATATACATCTCGGGGTGACAGATATGCTTATATTCTGCAGAAATGTGCTTCTGAGTGACAGGAGCCTTGAAATGTTGTTTATGTGTTTAGCTCTCAATATCAAGGACATGATTTAGTAGGAAGCCATCATGTTAACACCATTAATAGCGTTTTCACCAACATTTATAATCCTCTGCTGAATAAGATCATTTCCTTCTAAACAGAATGTACAGTGTTTCCACTTCTGAGTCACCACTTTTTCATACGCTAGTGAAAGTTAATAGTTTCCTATTAAAACAGTCGTCCCCAAGTAACAAAAAATCCATTAATTGATGGGAGTTCTGCATCGTAAACATGAAGGCATAGACTTTGTTGTTGTTGTTGATGTCATTGCCAGAAATTCTGCTTGCATTTTCTATTATTAAAATGAATGTCAACACAGAGGAAAGGATGTTCCTGCTGTCACAGGGTGTATGCTGAGCCTACATCTGAACATTGTTTTGCAGGGAGAAGTGTTGGATGATTTGATCACCTGTCAGACGTGTCTCTGTGAAATGTCTTGCAGAGCCTTCAGTTCTCTTTCTCTTACCATCTGTGGAGTGCAGAACAAAGCCCCCTTCCCTTTAAGCTACACTGGCATAGAAAAGAATCACAGGCGCCCATTTGGGGCTTTTGTTGTCCAGATGGAATTCTTGTTGCTTCCACACAAACAAGAAGAATCAATATCTTCTTTTTTTTTTTAATATTTTTTTCCCCACTGTTTGTTTACAGGCCAATATCTAATAAAATATTTCTCTATATCTATATTTCTATATATATTTCTGCCATACATCTCCTCCCTGTTCTTTTTATTTCAGAATTTCCTGAATTCTTTGCACAGGTGTATAATTACAATTACATATTATGCATATTTCTGCTTTACACTAAGCCACTAGATTTGGAACATCCTAATAGTTCTTAAAAGAATTATAACCAATAGTAATTTCAGCAGAATAGGTTCATATATTTTCAAACTAACAATGAAACTAATTAATGCTCATTCAAGGTATAAGAGGTTGCTGTTACTCATCCTGATTCTCCTGTATCATACCACAACTTGTCCAGCTTCCTGGTCAGATGAAAGTATTTAAACTGTATCCTCTGTATGCAAAGATCTCTCATGTTCTACAGACTCACTCTGTCAGGCTCTGTTAATATTGAAATATTTATTTCAGAATAGAGCAATTATTTCCTTTAGGACAATGTTAATCCATTCAGTCTCTTTTCAGGAAGGTAATCCAAATTTCAGTTTTTGCTTCAAATCAGACACAAAAGGGTTATTGAACCTGTCCAGAAAATTATCTAAGTTACTGACTAAAGGATGAGTAACTCTTTTTTTTTTTCTGAATTTATTTCATAGAACGCTGGACTTAAGCACATTCTGAAGACTTCAGTGAATGTTTCATGGGCAAGACCACTTGATCTTTAAGGGCCTTCACAACAGACAGCATCTCTTCAGAATCTTGAACAGTTTATACAAGGTAGGTTGTTCTTGTCCAGTGTCCAAAGGTAAACATAACTGAGAGAAGAGATGGAGGTATGGAAGTGCTTGTGTCATTTCATTTTATTTTATTTTATTTTATTTTTGGTAAAGGAAACACAACTGCCTGTGAGATTCTTGTGCTCTAAACATAGAGATGTTTAAATTACACAAGAGAAATTTCATAATGAGGACTATTCTAAATTATGTCTTTCAAGAGATCTTTCTGTGGAATTCTCTGTTTTTAACAATGGATGTTACACCAGACACCAAGCCACATCCCTGTACTTTCTGAATACAGAAACCTTCAAATGTAAAATCAGTGTTCAAATAGGATTCTCTTTATTTAAATAGTCTTATTAGAAATTTAAAAGAGATGAAGATGGTTTCAATGAAATTAATAAATATTTAAGGAAAATCTGTATACTTGTCAGAAACTCCATATTAAGAATTAAGAGAAGGCAGACAGGCTTCTGTCAGATCTGTCCCTTTTTTATAGCTAAAGGTAAAGTTATTTTTTTATGTTTGATATTCTTTTCAAGTTTACCTGATCAAACCACAAACTAAAAAATGTTGCCAGGTAACTTAACACTCATAATAATCACAACCTTTAATCACAGATAAAAAGAATGATACAATGCTGTTTACATATATATATTTAAAAAAAATATGATGAAGAAGAAAAAGGTGAGACAAGTTATCAGGCTTCAAGCAATTTTAAACAATTCCACTGTGAAATCCAACAGCAGATTGCTCTTTGCAAACTGGTCCCTAGCAGTGCATTGTCAGCAGGCCTAGACAATAATCCCCAAGTGTGTAGGACTTCTGCTGTTGACTGAGGACTGAGCTTATTAGCTAAAAGCTGACAAAGATTGGTGTATTTAAGTGGATTACTGCTATAAAGAATATTATATATTTTTTTTTAGCATTCAGGCCCTTATTCATTAAGAGCTTTTGCAACAGAAATGACTATATCAGGATATTATTGCCTTTTGATAAATGACTAGACCTTACAAAGGTTTCAGTGGACTCTCCAGGTAATCAGCTTCCATATAAGAAGTCCATATTCCCTGTAAGGAGTCAATGCACTACCCAGCCATCCTCAGGCAATGAAGAAATTGAATGGATTCCATGGGTTAGAGATCTTGGAAAGAGGAATGCTTGTAAGTATTGATACATCGTTCTACATTAAGCAGCAAATTGTAATCCATAGCAGAAGTACTTTTTTCAGATCTTGTCTTAATTGAATATGACCCTGTAGAGTCACAAAGATGATTAAAGGGTCTATGAGGAAAGATTGAAGATGTTAAGACTTTTCTTCGTGCAGAGGGAGAGGACAGGTGAAGAAGGCACTCATCACAGCATTCCAATACTTCAAAGTTTAGCTAAGAAGGTGGAGGGTCTCTCTTTACAAGGAGTCCCATGGAGAAGACAAGAGGTGATAATACAAGAAAGAATATTTTTACAGTGAGAACAACTGACATGGTAGTGTCATCATCCCTGGAGTTTTTTAACATTCAGTTAAACATGTTGCTAAATAATCTCTTCTAGGGTTTCTCTTCTACAAAACATCAGATGATATGATCTCCCAAAGTCTCTTGCAGCCCGAGTTGTTCCATGATTCTGTCATCCTAGGATTCTGCACTAACTTTTTGTTCAGAGTTCTGTTTCCTTCAAAGATTCAGTGACAAGAGTTTTGTTGTGTTTTCTGTTTATTTGGCTGGGGTTTTTTATTTGGTTGGGGTTTTTACATTTTGCTTTTCTTTTTTTGTTAGTTTTTTTTTTATTGTTTGCTTGTCTTGTTTTGGTTTTGTGTTGTTTGTTTGGTTTTTTTCCTGAAGAATGACATTATAAAGAAGGACATTGTCTGATATGTTCTCTCCCTAGTATTATTCTACTCCAAAAGATCAAAGATGTCCATTTTTAATTAACAGATTTTCACTACCTTCAAAGGCTAAGACCACTGGAAGTTTGCCAGTCACTTTGTGGTATGCTCTAGCCATAGATTTGACCTTTCTATTGCTTATGCTAAGAGACATTTTGTAGCATGTGATTTTCAAAGTGAGAAAAAAAGTATTTTTTATGGCTTTTCTGTATTTAATGCCTTTTAACAGACTGAATAACATGTCAAGAACAAGAAACAATGGTTTTGGCAGTCCCACCCAGGAAGGCTGGGGAGGGGCTTTTTACAAGTGTCCCTGCCCATGACAAGGAGGTTGGATGAGATGATCTCTAAGGTCCCTTCCAACCTAGGTCATTCTATGATTTAGATGCTGGAGCAGGTCTAAAGAAGGTCAACAAATCTGGAGAAGGTTCTAGAGAACAAGTCTCATGAGGAGCACCTGAAGGAACTGGAGTTGGAAACCAGGAGGCTCAGGGGAGACTTTATGGCTCTCTACAACAACCTGAAGAGAGGTTGTGGTGAGGTGAGGCTGGTCTCTTCTCCCATATAGCAAACTACAGGACAAGGGGAAATGGCCTCATATTATTATTAGGAAAAAAAAATATTCACAGTTATTATTTGATAATTGTGAAGGTCTCTTCCAACCAAAATGATTCTCCCATTCTGTGATCTGCAACATGTTATTTTCATTCATCCTCAGATGTGAATCTAGGGCATCAAATGATCAGGTTCTCTATCATAATGTCATTTTAGTTCCTCCTCTTCTGTTTTCTGCTCCAGAAACACACCATTAGGACGTGAAACACTGATGCTATGTTATGAATCAGCTGCTGTAGTGGTAAAGTTGTAACACTGGCAGCATTTTTTAAATCTTGTTTTCCAGCTTTACGGGTGTTTTCTGACAAAGTAATCATAAGAATTTATAACTGGCCTTTGTATGACCAATTGCAGTGCTGCAAGAGCTGAAAGAGATATTCCATAAATATCCCACATCATTTAATATCTTGAACTTGAAATTGAATATTTATTACATATAGATTAGATCTATTTTTATGGTAGTTATTTAAAGACAAGTACAAGGAGACTTTTGTGCAAACATTATGCAGAAAATCCGTTTGAAGAGACACTGTCATGTTCCTCTTATATATCATAAATAGAATGTAAAAGACAGAAAACTTCTGATGCATTCCTTAGCAATAGGCTTTGCAATTACAAACAATTAATTCAAGAGAGGTTTTATTTATTTATCTTTAAGTAAACTATTTACTTACATTACACATTTTATACACATATAAACATATAAAATATAAATATGCTATATAAGTATTATATACATATACTTGCCTTTTTTAAATACATGTAATTATTAATTAATTTTTACTTAATCTGATGTCAGAATATTTCCTGAATACAGCTCTTGTCTGGGACTCTTGTGGTACCTGCTCCACAGCATCAGTGGTTATGGTGATGTAATTACCATCAGACATGCTGAGTTCAATACTGGGTTTGTATGTATTTGTATATATTCCAGTCTTAATATTATTACTGTTTTTATTAAAGCTGTTCTAGTTTCCCTTTCTAATTCTTAAGTTTCTCTCTCTTATTCCCTTTCTCATCCCCTTTGGGGAAGGAGTGGGGTTAACAGAGAGCATCTGTTATAGGTTTAAGGGGTTGCCCTGACCCTAGACCATGACACATACTCCATTTGTCAAGTAAAAATACAAGAAAAATGAAAAATTTAAGAAGACATGCAGTAATAATGCTAGTTTTGTTTCATCCTCTACTACACTTCAATATCTGGTATTTTTAATATTGGCAGAATTTTCAGGTCAATCTTCTTGACAAATATAATGAGTAAATATCAATCAGAGATGGTTTTGATATTTTTAAAATACTGAGATGCTCACTGAAGTTCTAATCTTTTCTGAAGAGAAAAATATTTATGTAAAGCCGAGTCTTGAAATCAATCTTCATTCATAGCTGTGTTATAGAAAGATTCATAAAGCACTTTTTTCTTTCACCTGCAAAGTCAAATCCATCACAGTATATTGATAAAAATACTTAGATGCACATTGCAAATGCAACTGGATATTTTGTTCCAAAATCTAATTTCAAAACTCATCGATACCTCCATTTAAAATAATATTAAATTCAATTGCAGACAAAAAGAAGGGTGGAGAGTGTGAATGGAGAGAGACTGTGGATTAATAATGTGACCTTTCACTCCTTTGTCTAAGGTCAAAACTGACTGGAGCAATGTTTGAATAAGACATTCAGCTACAATCCATTTTAATCTAAAATGTTAAATTTTCTTGCACACTATTTGTAAAGACAGAAATAACATTCTGATGTAATTTTCTCTTTCTGAGATGCTTCAGGAATGTATTTTCTTATACTAGGGTGGAACCACATTCTTTACAAAACAGCTGCCAAACAAATAATATAGAAATATCATGAGAAATTGTAAATTTTTGAGAACCAGAGTAATTTGAGCATGGAAATCCTTCCTTCCATTAAATGATTACACAATTTTTAGAAAAAACCCAGGGGAGAATCTAAAAGACAGTTTGCTATTTGAATTAAGATACTTTATCTAGGTTTGTTTGTGTGTTTGCTTGTTTAAATACTCCTATTTGTGTATGTATTCAAGACTTGGGGAATGTTAACCATAGGTTAAGAGGCCACTAGGTAACATTGTTTATATGCATTTTTTATGAGTGTCAAGGTTTAGAAGCAGGGCTGGGCACTAGACTTATAACAGATGCTCTTTTTTAAACCCTCTCCCTCCCCAAAGAGGAAGAGAAAGGGAATAAGGGTGAGAGAAAAATATATATAAGAATACTATACCACTGACATAGTAGAGAACTAATAAGTGCTTACAATGCATTGAAGTTTTGTATTTCATTTTTACTTGGATATAAAGATAAATATTGATTATAACTGGGGAAAAATATCCTAACCCAAAAGCTTTCTTAGATCTTTAATGCCCATAAATAGATGGGACCTTAAATTAATGAGTTCTTAAACTCATTCTTTCTAAAGGAAACACCTTTCTCAGCAATTTCCTCTAACGCTGGATCTGAAACAAAAGTCACTGAAGGCTTTTTTTCTGTTCTGCCCCTGCCTTATGTGTGTGTGTGTGTGTGTCCCCTCCATTGATTGAACCTGGCTGGCTGCCAGGCTGTAGGATCAGCATGGTAAAATCCAGCAGTCAGGAAAACAAATTCAACCACTCTTAAGTTAACCAGACCACTGTGCTGAGTCAGTTCTGATTGAAAAGGAACAGTACTGACTCACCAGAATCACAGTCTGCTACGGTATAGGAAGCTTATAACTTAAAACACTGACAAAATTCAACCATGCACAGAGTTTAAGATATGACGAGATCAAAGTACAATGTTGTTGCAAGTCAAAATAGACCAATATATATTAATATTACCTGAGAAAAGCCAACAATATGGAAAAGTGGGAAATATTTTTAGGACTTCAGCAGGGTTTGAAAAAAAATGATATCTGAAAATTTAATCTTCAGGGAGGCAACTTATTTCTTGGAGTACACGTAGAAATAATTAACAAATAATTTATCCTAAATTGAGAATATAATGGCAAACTTCAGTGTTTCTTATTCTGTTTCCTATTCAGTATTTTTTTAGGACTTGCTGCTGTTGTTTCACTGATAGGCATACATCACATAGATTTTCATACATATAATATATGATATATACCTATCTACAGTATCCAGATATTTGATGAAGTAACATAAGTGAAAAGAAAAATTAGTGCAATATTTGTCTTATTTTTTTCAGATAGTTCTATAGGACTATAAGGAAATAGGTCACAATGCCTACTATAAAGACACTTCCACACATATGTTTTGTTCATATTCTTGAATAATATGTAAGAAAATGATATAGTAAAAAGTCTAGAAACAAACTTTGGGAAAAGAAGAAAGAAAAAATCAGGAATAATTTAAATCTGGAACAATCTGAAGACTATAAGAGCATCTGGTATGATCAAAATAAAATCAACAAGCAGTGACATATGTTCCATAATCCTCAATTGCACAAGATGAGTTCAAATACATTTTCCTTTCTGACTGACCAGCTAGTTTACCTTACAGTGCTTTAGTATTCTTTGAAACTTTTTTTTTCCCCATTTGTGGGCTTTGAGGGTTGAGCATTTCATATAATTAGTAAGTGTTCTCAAGCCAGAGCAAAGCAATGCAGTAGCTGGCTGGCTGCCCAGAAGTAAAAACAGAACAGCAAAATCTTGCAAACAGGACAGGAAGAGAAGTTAAACAAGAGACTAATCCTCTATTTTTTGGCTTGTACTCAACTTGGTAAACTGGGAAATTACAGATGGAAAGTGGGGGAAAAAAAAGAAAATATATATATTACAAAGAAAAAGCATTCAGCTAACTTTGCAATATTCATTATTCCATCAATCTTTGGATAGCAGCTACAGGATTTGATATATAATATACTAAGGAAAATTATTCCCATCAAAATAGAAGCTTCTGAGATAGTCCAGATGAAGACATTAGGGAAGGCATTACCAGATACATTCAGACTAAGTCAGCCTAGTCATGTTGGTAGCTACTTTTCTATGTATAGAGATTATGGCAGGAGAAACATAAATAAGTAAATAAATAAGCTCTTTTTAAGAAGTTATAAAAAACACCTTAGAATTTATTGAAAATCTCCATCTGTGTCTGAAATTTGTGATTGAATTAAATCATGCATCTGTAGCTTCATAGCATTCTGTGCTGTGAGGTGTGTATTATCTGATTAGACAAAAAAAATGATCCAATGTAAAATGAGCAAGGCTACTCATACTGCTCCCTAGATTGCTTAACAGCTACTATGAATTTTGAAAATAGTTCCTCCTTTTATCTAATTTTTAATTAAAAGAGAATATTCTCCGAGATCACCAGCAACTTCAGAGAAAGGCAATTCTGAAGCACTTGCAGAATCTTGGCATATGTTTTGATTCTACTCTGTCTGGTTACATTAGACTGTGTAATAAGGTGAAGGTTTTACCTACTATCACACTCAGGAGATTAAGCACAATATGGTCCTTCCATATGGTATTTGTGCCTAAAAACCAAGGAGATGAGAATGCCTGTGCTGAACATCACTCCATATGGTAATGGGAATAACGCACAGGTCTTGGTACAACTAGTGTTTTTTAGAAATTTAAATGTCTTTAACAGTGTCTCAGAACCATCTCAAGCAATGCCAGGAATTGTGGTGTTTCATCCCTCTCTCCTCCCCAGTTATGCTATTATATGTTGTGTTAATGGCTATTTTGTTTGTTTCCAGAATGTATTTTCCCCTGTTAAATGTGCATCATTATTTCACTTCTATACTGGAAAATTTGTTTAGTATTTAGGAAAAAAATACCCTGTTTTGCACTGTAATATACAGTACAGTTAAAGCAAGAAAAGAATACAAAGTCAGTCAGCTGTTCACATTGGTTTCTTTGCTAGGTATTTCAGTGGTTAATAAATTGAATCTTTGTGGTCACATTTAATTTTCTGCCCAGTACTCTTCACATCTAAATACCAAAGTCACAGAGCAACATCAACTTTATCCCTATAATTTAAGGAATTAGAGAATAGAGAATCAAGGTGGTTTTTTTGCTTTCTAGTTGTGATACATTTAAAAACTCACTTATGTCTTATTCACCAAGATAGTTAGTTAACATTGTCATCTCATTTAACAAAGGGCATAAATGTGAATGAGCACAAGGAGCCACTGATGTTAATAATGATGACTGCCACTCAAAATGCCTTTAGGTGTTTTAAATAAGATATTTAATAATTTCTTGATAGACATAGAATTCTAATATTTAATTTGAATTGTGATTTTCTGATCACTATATTACAGAAGCAGATCTCTCCATTGGCTTAAGGTATTTTTTACTTTGCACTACTAATCTTACATAAAAAAGGGATTATTTTACACATCGTTGCAATCTTTATAACAACCTAAACGGAATTCCTTTCGATGCTGCTTGCAGCTATCATTTAGGAGTAATAACAGAGTGGGTTTTGAAGAGAATATCCCATCATACAGTATCTATCTAGTAATTTTCCTCCTCTCTCTTGTATCTTAAGAAGGATTTTCTTTCCCAGTTGACTGTTTCAGCTGTAAGAATTCAAACTTAAATTTATCTTACTTTAGCCTGATGACACAAAATTGGAGTTATTAATGATTATGTTCAGTAACAGTCACCTCATGGTATTTTTCTAGCTGTGATGCATTTTAATAGCAATATCAGTACAAAGAGATGGAAAGTAGCACAAAATAACAAGGAGGTGGAAGCCAAATGCAAAATCAATATAACAGATTCTTATAGTATTGAAATAGAATATAGTTTTATATGTAAAATAAATAAATGAATAAACCATTGTTAGTTCATCTCTGCACATTTCTTGTTTTTGGTAATTCTATTATAAGCAAATATGTCTGGTTCTGCTGGAATGTTATCAAAATATGGTGCTTCTCTTCTTTGAGACCATTTCTATTACTGTAGTGGGACAACCTAGATGAATTAGTTACTGTTATTTATTGCAGTAAGTTATGCATATATTCAGGTTGCTCAGAATATAACCATACATTTAGGACCAAGAAGAAAGTGTTACATAGGTACCATATTTAAAAATCACATTCAAATGTTATCAGACACCTCAGTAAAACAGAAATTTCAGTGTGCATTTATTCAATTAATTTCAAACCTGCACGTCTAAGTAAATTTAGAAAAGTAGTAGTAAATTTATAATTGGGGAAAAATAAAACATTTTGGCCTTCCTTTATGTCTCTATTTTGTGGTATAATTATGTGTTTCCCATGTAATAGGGAGTTATTATTGAATTTATTGGTTTGGAAAGGACCTCTATAGGTCCAGCCCTCTGCAGTAAGCAGGGACATCCTCCACAAATCACATCCCTGGTGGTGTTCCACCAACCTCATAGTGAAGAACTTTTTTCTAATGTCCAATCTGTATCTACTCTTTTCTATTTTAAAAGCACTGTGCTTTGTCTTACTGCTACATATCCTTGTAAGCAGTCCCTCCTCATCTTTCCTGTGGGCCTCGTTCAGCTACTGGAAGCCTGCTAGAAGATCCCTGGAGTTTTCTCCATTCTTAACAACCCTGACTCTCTCAGCTTGTCTTCATAGGACAGATGTTCCAGCCCTGTGATTATTTTTGTTGCCTTTTTCAGGACCTGCTCCACCAGGTTCATGTCCTTCCTGCACTGAGGGCTCCAGAGCTGGACACAGGACTCCAGGTGAGTTCTCACTACAGCAAGCAATTTCCTCAGGACTCTGGCATGCATCACATAGACTCTGTGCATCCCTCAGGTGGTCACAAACCTTGTCTTCACTTACTGACTTTCTGTCTAAGCTTTTTAAGCATGTTATTTTGAAGTTCTAATTCAATATAAAAAGTGGAAAGACCTCTAAAATAAGGTTTCGGTATCTGCTTTTGAGTCTAACAGCAAATTTTCTTGGGACTAAGGTCGTCTGAACAGTTAGAACTATTTTATCCTTATGCAAAGAATACACCAAGAAAAAGTACAAGCGTAGTGCAGAGAAGTTTCAGCACTTTAGAAGGGAAACTTGGATGTTACATACAAAAAAGCTGGGGAGTGAGTTTTCATAAGGAATTATAGTGATAGAATGAGATGGAATGGCTCCAGGATGGAAGAAGGTAGATTTAGATTAGAAATAAGGTAGAAGTTGTTCACTGTGAGGATGGTGAGACACTGGAGCAGGTCTCCCAGGGAAGTTATGAATGCTCCATCACTGGATGTGTTCAAGATGAGGTTAGATGGGGCTTTGAGCAACTTGGTCTATGTTCCCCTGCCTGTGGTAGAGGGGCTGGAACTAGATGATCTTTAAGGTCCCTTCCAACCAAAACCATTCCATGATTCTGCTGGATTGACTTCTGTATTTTGACATATCATTCCACTTTTTCTGTGTCCATTAATTGCCAGTTATGTTTCAGAATGTTTCTTTTTTTTTTTTTTGCAGTCAATTTCAAATCATCAGTGAGAAAGGACTTTCAGGTTATCAGTTTAATTAAGAGAGAGCACACTCATATATCCCTCTCCCTGCTACTGCATGTGTACACACACACACACACACACACAGATCTGAACAAATCCATTGGCTCACTTCCAGTTCTTTTCATTGAGAATTGCATACAGAAACTTGACAAGTCGTGATCCAGACTGTGTTTTTTTTAGGGGGAGGGAATATTCATGTGTTTACATATCCATTTTTTCCTGACAGTAAATGAAGAATAATTTGTTCTTGAGTGAACATCGGTATTTTGATCAATTTGCAACAGAGTTACTCTCTTTTCTCTGCCAGACTTATTGAGATAATGTATTTCAATATTTAAAGTAGAGGCAACACTGCATTATTTGTTTAGTTTGACATATTTATGTGCCGATGTAACTTCTGTATACAAATATGTCATTTACAAAAAGGTGACATAACTACTGGTTTAAGATTTATCAAGATTTCATGAAGCATATTTCACACTCAGTGCTACAATTAAGAAGAGTAAATAATAATAATAATAGTGATAATAATTAAGTAACTACTTATTCCATAACTGGAGATCAAGCAAATTTTCTGTTTAAGAATCTCTTCTTCGTGGCTAGAGATGTAGCTTCCAATATTATATACCTAAAATGTAAACCAGGACTGCAATGAGATTTAAATAAATAAATTTAAATCTTACAAGTAAGATTTAAATCTCTTTCTGCCATCTCCACAGTTTTGTTTTACATTTTATGAGTCCAACAGCCAAAAGTTTAGATTTAATGCACACCTGCTGGAGCACAGCAGAATCCAAGCCTTCTCTCTGGGCTATTATGCATGTAGCATATAGAGCATTTGCCAACAACTAAAAAGGTCTTCTGTCATGAAAAGTTCTCATCAGAAAGCCTTGGAAACCTTACATCTACGGGCACTTTGTGTTTTCATCACAGTTTCAAATTAATTAGTGAGACTACTTCAAAAGCTTTAATCTAGGCTATGGTATTAAGAACTATGCATTAGACATTTCCTGTTTGCATTTCTACACAGCTTGTTTAAAAAAGTTCTTTGACTTTCATCGAAGACTGTTGAGGGCCTTAATGTACAATATTGACAGAGTAATAAAAACAGCAAATTATGTTTCTGGCCGCGTGCCAACTTCATTAAATTCTCAGTCGTATCAAAAACAATGTACAGGACAAAGGAGCCTTATTCAAGCTCAATCAGGATTGCAACTAAAGTGTGATGAGGAGTAACCAGTGTGTTCCTTTCCCACTAAAAGCTGTCCAAATACATATACTGTACTTTTGTCTTCCTGGATTCATGTTAAAACCATGACTGAAAGTAGTATCTTCCTCTGATTTCCTAAATGTTTATATTTCTGAAATAATAGCATATATTTCACCCCTCAATTATAGTATCACAAGATAATATATTTTGATTTATCAGACACGGGTTATATAAGAAAGTTGTAATATTGAACCTGTTGTAGACAACAAACAGCATCTGCACGTTTGACTTATTTCTTCTAAACAACATTTTGAAGCGTGAAAATATGGGAGCAACTGAAAGAATAAATCTTTCAAATGACACAGCTTAATGTAGAACCATATATCAGACCAGGAGAACTTTCAGAGGCAATATTTAGATTTTGCTAAAGATTTCAGCTGAGTGTTTCCTACACTAATGGTTGTAAATATTAAATGAACAAACTAAAAGCATGTTTGATAGATATGAAATGCAGGAGAAATGATAGTGTGGTATTGGAATTTTAGAAATGTCTGAGTAAAATCTGTTCACTGTAGATAGGTTCTTTGGCTATAAAAATGTATGTATTTTTTAAGTCTAAGCAGGCACTTAAAATTATTTCTGCATATAAGGCATGGATAATATTTTATGCTCTATAAAGACATTTAGAAAGATCAAAATATTGAGTGGTCAACAGCCTAAATCATCTAGGAGGAAAATGTGTATCCTTCAGGCTTGACTGCCTGAACTGCATGGTGCTATTTTACTCCTCATGGATTTGACAGCCTCATATCCCTTCACTTAAACTCTTTCTTCCAAAACTTTGCTCATTTCATTCATTGAGAATAATGCTTCCTAACCTTGAAGTTATTCACTGAAAACTTTTGAAACCTTATTTGAACTCTTTATGGGATCTCAAATTTCCAAACTGCTGAAGGACATGAGCTGTATTTGACAAAGTGGGGAGAATAACAACTCCGGGATGTTCCAGTTTTCATTTCATGTAGATTAATTTGACAAGGAAAAGAACTGGGTGGCTATAGAGGAAAAGCATTCCACTAGAAGATGCTTGTCAAACCCAGATTTGCTCCATACTTAGAATATTAAAGAGAAGGGAGAGAAAAATACCTTAAAGATTTTTTTGCTTTGTTGGTTTTGGTTTGTTGTTGCTGGGGGTTTTTTTAATCCTCTAAGGGTTTTAAGACATACTTAACGTCCCAGCCTTCTGGTAGGGCTTATGCTTAAGAAAGGCATTCAACTGGTTGAATATTTCCAGAAGACCTTATGGATATGTCTTTTTCAGACCAAGATTTGTTTTCAAGTGTCACAGGTTCCAAATCTGTCACAGAGACTGGGAAACTGGTCAGAGTGTGCCACAGTTATACATGTTCATTTAAAAAATTTGAAAAGTTGCATTTTCTTAAATCTCATCCTTACAGAATAGTAAAAAAACCTAGTTAATGATGGCTTGAAGATCTGAGAAATTGGAATAATTTCTGTATTCTAGAATTAAATGTATATTTTTCCTATTGTATCTTGTAAAAAACAACCTTTTTGAGAGTTATGTGGCAGCTAAATAGGGAATTTAAGTAGAATTGTGCATTTAAACTTACCTTTTAATACTGTTCTTTATAGACAGTGCCTTCTAGTTTAGCTTAGTTTAGCTTTTGTTTAATGCTAATTGCTGTAATTTCAGTGCAGGAGGGGTATCAAAAACGTTTTTATGTTTAAATTATATTAAATTTTATGACTTTTTTTTCTATCAAAATGTTTTATCCTTTTTTCATGACTGGAGAGAAAGGTGAGTGAAAAGAACTATTTAATTGGTTCATTAAAAGATAGTTTTTCTCCCACATCTAAGGGAGGAGACACAAAAGGCAAGCAGACACTATGCAGTGAATAGAAAGATTTAAGAAAGCCTTCTACATGGAATGAAAAGTTGCAGGGGGAATGAGTGCAGAGCCCAAGTGCATGTAACCAAGATCAGGACTGCACACAGCTTCAAAGCTGAGAAATTCCATTTCATGCACAAAACAAGCAGCCACAAAGCTGGTGCAATGTTAGTCACCAGGACTGAAACCTTAGCAGAAGACAAGCTACTACCTATGAAATGAGAAAAATGAACAGCAGATGAAGAGTTTCCAGTAACTGAGATAAAAATGATCTTATCTTTGGAGATGGGGGAGAATGGACCAATTACATGAAGATGTAAGCCAAAAAAGAAATCTATGTGAGCCAAAATATGACACAGTGAGATGAAATAGTAGGAGTTGTGCATGACTGTTAAAAGAGAATGAGAGAATATAGCTACAGAAGTTGAAGAGAAAAAGAGAATAATTTAATATAATTGAAAAATTCAGGTAGTGGTTTTGATTATATAATGGTATTTTCTAGATAATTTTCATCATTACATTAAACTTAGTTTAGAAAAAACCTGATTTTTATAAGATTCAAAACACCCAAATCTTAGAGAAACAATTTCACAACCCTTATATCACTCTCATCATGACTCTTTTTAGTTAATATCTATTTTCTTTCCTAGTGCACCACTCTGGCATCCCTTTCCAGAGAAAGGAGAGGAAGTTTTATGGACTTATATAGTACTCACATGCTCCTTTTTTTAGAGAATTAATTGCAGTGCTGAGACATGTAGGTATATTAACAAATGCAGATTTATTTATTTTTTAATAGATTGAACCTAGTGGGAACACAGAATCAACAGAAAGCAAATTTCAGTTTCATGAAGTTGGTGAAACTTCACCCTGAGTACTCCACAGAGTTTCCATGCTAAGGAAAACTGCATTTTTAACTGCATAATTAAACTGCATAATTAAACTGCATTACCCAGCAGGTCCTTTGCAGTCCTATGCATCTGTTTTAGGCAGAATTAATTTCCAAGTAATTGACACTGATCACTATTGAAATGCCTTGCAATGACAGTTCACTTATTCACATGGTTTAAGACTTAACCTAGACTATTCCTCATGTAAGTTTTAAATATGTTTCGTGTGCCTAGAAAAGACTGAGATCTTTAAGAAGTTATTAAATTCTTTTAATCCCAAAGCATGCTGTGAAGGAATTAAAGTAAGTCTTATCTGAATATTAGTCATAATATTGTACTGGACTTCATTATGGCCTCTATCTACCTGGTTAAACTATTCACTGTATTTTTCAGTCCAGTCATAATTTGTGCCAGACACGAGTGACTTGGGCTAGGGTTTTATTTCTGAAGATCACTCATTGACATCTTGAAATGATAGGCATAAAATAACTGGTATGAACCTAATCACTTGGCTGCATAGCTTGGGAATGAAAACATTGCTGAAGTGATTGGTGAATTGATTTTGCCATTTACTATGGGTTTCCAGCAAACATTTCATCAATTTGATATGTAGCACTGACCCATATAAAGACTATGAGCTTTGTCCTGGATGTTTATCTCTGATTTTTTTTCTTTTTTTTTCCCTCATCATGTTAGAATTCCAAAACAGGAGCATGCATCATCAGATATAAAGACCAGTGGTGTCAAATTCATCTCAGTACAAGCAGATAAGCAATGTTGCAGACAGGTTTTGAGTATGCAGCTGTGGTAAATTTGCATTCAAATGACCAGCTATGCCATTAATTTGAAGCTCTTGTTCCTGCAATTCTGAAAAGCTGGGGCATGAACATCACAGTGCTTTTGTGAGGTCACAAGGTGTTGTCTTAGGAAAGGGTAAACTGAGACAGCATTTTAATGTTGGTTTTTCTCCTGTGTTCCTTGAATCTGTGACAGAAAGCAGTAAAGTTTAATAATTAATTCTCAGAGCACCTATTTCATAGTGATTAATGCCAAAAGGGATCAGTAAGTGTAGATTGACCTCTTATCTAACAGAAAACACTACATTTTACTCAGCTGTGTTCATGTTGGACTCTGTGATTTGTTTTAGGATAACATATTTCACTGTTCAGAAAACGAGTTGTTATATACCCCAGGAATGAGCAGGAGATGAATAAACTTCACCCATGCTAATGAATTAAAGAGTTCCTGATCACTAGCACCAAAGTGGTGTTGCCTACCCTTGTCAAACTCTTAGAATGGTAAGAAGCTTGAGTTTTGCTCCAGGACATTTATCAACCTCTTAAACAATTCCCAGGCATACCTGGGAGTTTCTGTGGCCAGGGATCATAATCAGAAGACAATTTTCCCATGGTCTCTGGTGGAGAAATGTTCAGCATTGTGGATTTGGGCCAGTCAGTGTGCCAGAGTCTGGTCCCAGGCAGATTTAGTTTCCTAGCATATGCAAAAAAAAATGTTCTATAGTGCCTAGTTGCAGGGAAGTTGATCAAGTCGTTTAAATGACCCCAAGGAAGTTGATCAAGTGGTTTAAATGACCCCAAGGAAGTTGATCAAGTGGTTTAAATGACCCCGCTCAGAAACAATCTCCCTGCAATACCAGAAAGAAAAATACCAAAAAACTCAACAGGTTGCTGTCTGTCTTTCTATAGCCAAATGTGATGATGTTGAAATTAAAACATATTAAAGATTAATTAAATATTTTTATTTTGTAGATCTATGTAAGAGAAAAGACATATCTGAAACATTCTCATGATGGTCCAGTATGGCCATTGTTATACCAAGTATAAAACTGTCTGAGTTTGGTGCTTTTTGTTTGTTTGGGTTTCTTTTTTTAAGATGTTATTTTATTCCAGAGACCCTAAGCAACAGCTATGTGTCATCTGCAGTAAGCAACAGTATACTTACAATATTTAATGAAGTTTATCTTGAAGAGTTTTCAGCATATTGCAAGGCTGAACTTGCCAAGCTATACCTCCCATGAACTAAATAGCTATTATTAAAAAAAAAATACATATGGATCCCTATCTCATTCTCTGAGTGCATGTGTAAAGCATCTTTCCTATAAAACATTTATTTTTCCATTAGCTCTACCATCAGAGGAAAGATATTACAGGCACAAATGTACAGAAATCATTACTTTCTATATCATAAACAAAACAACAAGAGTTTATTGTCAATAGCTTACATAAATCCAGGAATTTTAAATTGTATCCTGATGTACAAAAATAACCACTTAAGTTACTATTTTTGTGATTTAGATAAAACTTGAAATATGTTGGAAGACAGAGGGGTTTTTGTTGTTGCTCTTTGTTTTTTTTACATGAAAAGTGTCCCATATAATGACATCATTCCAGAGAGTACCCCAGTATTGACTGGAACATAAACCAAAGAACATTTATTACCTCTGGAATACAAGTCAGCAAAAGGCTTTTCAGAAATCTGAAGGATTCGTAATCATCTAATTCAAAATGAATGGAACAAGAGGATGATTATTTATGAAATGAAAATATTCAGATTTCCAGACTAGAAATTAATTAATTTAACACAAAAAGTTGTGAAGAACTTCAGCCTTCTCCTCAGCTGTTGTTACCAGCTTGCCATTCTTGCTCACTGGGGAGGTGTGTTTTCTATACCTTGCTTTTCTCATTGACATACCTGTAGAAACCCTTCTTGGTCTTTGCATCCCTTGGCAAGTTCACGTCCAGCTGTGGCTGCCATTCCTGACCCCCTCTCCATGCAGCAGGGAAACACCTCCATACTCTTCCCAAGATACCTGCCCCTGATTGAAATGCCTCTACAGGTTCTTCTTGCCTTTTAGTTTCACCAACAAGTCTCAACTCAGCCATGCTGGTAAATAAAGTATATTATATGTATGAAGTACAGTATCCAAAATTATATCTTTGCTTGTGCATGAGCAAAGCTGCACATGAGTAGAGAAAGACTAGAGAGAAGGATGGGTGGGTGTTACTCAACAAGCAAAGCCACTATTTAAAACTATAATTAATGTTAAACAGAAAGAAATCCCAACTAAACCCCAAGTAAAGCTGTGAGAATAAATGAAGGTACTGTCCCAGATTTACAGATATTGTATTTAAGTGATTTTTCTCCATTTCACTACTTTAAAGGATAGTTAAATTATGTGGAGAATTAGGTATGGTGCTTGCTATAAAACCAAAAGCATTTAAACTTGAATAAAGGAGAGATGTCCTTTGTATAATTTTTTTAAAAAAAGTATTCAAGGTGTGTGTCATTTAATCCATCAAAGGGAAGCTGATACATGGCCCTCTAATTAAGTGGGATCATGTTAATGTCTATAATGCCTAGTGCTTTTTCTGAGAGTACCATAAACATTTCATCTTGGAATGTTTGACTCCTTATTGCCATTAGTATCAGGAAGACAAAATTGTTTCTGCCTGAGTGCATTTCAGGCACAATAAGTAAGCTTTGACATTTATAAAGTCTGAATTACCTAATAGTTGTTATTGCTTTATTTTAACTTTTTTTTTTGCTGGTGGTTTGTTTTTTCTGCAAAACTTTTTCACTCAAGTAACAAGTTTCTAAAAACTGAATATCTTATGTATGGACTAAATGCACAAACAAAAATATTAATAAAACATAAGCTATTATTATTATTATTATTTTATTGGGGTTTTTTTTGTGTTTGGCTTTTTTATTATTTTCTGTATAGTCTTGATTCAAATCCTAACTCAAATGAAATAATGTAATTATCTTCAAGTAAATTTGGAAGAATTCTCACATGTGATTGCAAAAGGTTGCCTCTTGTCAGAAACCATCAGCTGTTAAACAGCAGACATCTGAGACTCAGGTTCTATTACAATCCAATGGAAAAACAATATTTCAGATTTCTTCAAAGCAGTAGCACTTCTTTGTCCTGATAATTTTCCCACAGACAATTGACCTGAATTTTTGCAGAATTACATGAAAAACTTAATAGATATTCCCAGTGTGAAAACCTACTTTTGACAATGACGCTTTTGAGAATTTCACAGGAGAAAAAAACTGAGAAATTGC
>JANHGL010017097.1:0-15738 GCA_024611195.1 Ceyx melanurus
GAGACACTTAAGACCCGCCTAGATCTGTTCCTGGGTGACTTGGTCTAGGTGATCCTGCTCTGTCAGGGGAGTTGGACTAGATGATCTTCTAGGTCCCTTCCAACCCCTAATATCTGAGAATTTGTGAATCTGTGAACTGGGGCTTTCATTTGCTAGTCATGGTGGCCTTACATTCCTGATTACTTCTGCAGGGTTTTTTTACTGGCTGTATTGGTGCTGTAATAGACAGAGATATGGTGGTGACGTGCCTACTGCCATCCCTCAGACAGAGAGGAGATGGCAGTCAGGATACATCTACAGCAGGTTGTGTTTCTTTTCAACCTTTTTTTTTTTTTCCTCCAAGTCCAAATCTAGATTAGGATAAATATTCAGACTTCACCACAGTTTGCTTCAGGTAAAGCTCCTTCGGTCCATATTCCTGCAGAGCCTCTTTGGCTGCTCCTTTCTCAACATTGTCCTTTGCCCTTTCTGGCTTTGATTTGTTGGTGGTTTTTCTACAGTTTGCAATAACTCAAGGAAGCCTAGGTAAGTCTGAGCAATTTATATCACATGTTTATTATTTACTTGATGGACAGTAATGGCTTCTGCAGAGCCATTTACTATATGTCATCCAAATCCAAATGCTGAGATGCTCTAAAGGGCAGCCTTTTATTTAGGGGCTGGATAGCTTCTCTGGCATCATTATCATCAGCCGTGAGTCCCTGCATGCCTGCATATCTCTGCTGACCACAGCCACTGAACCCAGCTCTTAGAAATTCCCCAGAATATTTTCAGTAAATGAGACTCTCACCTGCTCATGCAGTAAAGTCTCTTTGATAATAAACTTTTGTCCCTCTGTCATCGATCTCCCTCTAGTCACCAGTGGAGAAAAGCCTCCTTGACCCACCCAAGTTTCTGTTAGAGAAGGTTGCTGTGAGCTGGGGGTGGTCTAGGAGGGTGGGGGCTGTGTGCCTATGTCTGCTCATTGGAGCTGCCTCGGAGCTGGGAGAACCCCCCATGGTGCCTCCTGGTGGGTAGCCTGGGAATGCTGTGAGAAAGTGTGATGCAGGTAAGTGCAATTTGGAATTAATTATTGCTTGTTCTCCTTGCCTGCCCCCGGGTGAGCTTGCAGCCCCTGGTGCTCAGGGAGGGTGACTGGGGTTTGGAGTAGACCTGCAGATCCTCAGCTGCAGCAAAGCCTAACATGGGGCCAAGGACTCGTGGTAGACTCTTGCTGCTATGTCTCTTGTGAAGGTTCTTTGTCGTCTTGGGGGCTTTCAGGAGGACGAATCTTTCAGGCAACAGCCCCGAATAAAGCACCAGTCCCTGTAGCTTTTGGTGCTGCTGGGCAGCCTGTGGGTGCTGCAGGAACGCCCTCAGGGTGCCACAAACAGGGGTGTGCAAAAAAGCAATCCAACTATGTGTTGGCTTGTGCCTGCCTCTGGGGACCTGACAAACTCTGTCTAGCCCTGCTGGGAGCCCAGCACAGGTGATTCTGCAGAGCAGTGACAGTGCACTGGAGCTACTGGTGCTGGTGACCCTGGTGACAAGTGCCCAGACAGTATCAGAAGGAACAGATTCAAGCATTTGTATGTACCATTTTTCTGAGGTGCCACCTTGCACAGATGCCAGATAAGATTTATTATTTTTTAAAATCAAGCAGAGTATTCCTTTTTTCTTGATGAGCTGCTTTCTCTCACTGGTCAAAAAGAGCCTGCCAAGGGTATAAATTACTCCAGGCTTGCTCTCACTCTGCCCAGTGCCAGACAAGTCTGATAACAAACATTGCCTGCCTGGATTGCACAAACTGTCCTCCCTTTCCATCTTTCTGGGAGTTTGCCATTACAATTCTTGCATGGTCTCTGTCAGTTCAGCAGTCTCCTGGCACCAGGCTCAGCAGTGTCTGGGAGCATTGACCTGAAGCATCCACAGACTGAGCCATAGGTGGGAGAATGGGTATTTGCATTATATATAGCACTGATGATCTGATTTGCTAAGTTTGTCTAAATGAACAAAGGATCAAATTGCACTGGTAACTGAAGTGAGTGGAAGACTCTGCATCCTTGCTTGCACAAACCTCCTCCCTCAGACCCAGCTGCACTCAACTGGCTGCACCTTTCTGCTCTCTTGTTCTCCATTTGTAGTAGGCTTTGGCTCCCTTACTAAGGAACTTTCCATCCTCTTTGGTTTCCTTAGTTACTCCCATTCCTTCCAGCCTCATTAGCATTCACACCACTGTCACAGCATTGCATGCCTCCTGTGCTATCTGAGACAGGCGGTGCCAGCTGCCATGAGCAGGAAAGCCAGACCCCACAGAGACGGCCACCACCAGTTTGGTGTGTCCCCTTATCTGGAGACTTGGCTGCAAGATGCTGAGGAGTGAGGAAGCACATCCCTGTCTGCCTTGGTGCAGAACTCCCCAAGGGGTGTCACAAACCCAGAAGGAACCTGGGGATCTAGAGGAGCTTCAGCCCAGTCTGCCACTGGTGGTTTTAGGAGCGCTGCACCAGTACCTGCTACAGAAACCCTCTGCCTCCATGGATGCAGGCTTCTTCCCATCATGAGAGTAGCAGTGGCTGGAGCTGCCTCATGAAGGCTGTGCTGTTGGTGATGTCTGGGACACACAGACACGGCTCTGCCCTGGCTTTTCTGCTCAGGCAAACGCACCATTGCAGTGCGTAGCATATGGTGCTGATGCTTTCTGCATATTCCCTCCAGCAAAGTGGGTCTCAGTGGGGTGGGCAGGTCTGGGTGCTTCCCTGAGAGCATGGGATCCTCTGGTGCCAGGGGCTTCACAGAGCTGCCACCCTCATGTTGTGTTGTTGGCTCTAGCAACCAGCCTGCAACTGGGAGCTAATCAATGGGTTTCTGCATCTCTGGGCTGTAAGGAGAGGATGTGTGCAGTGTTCTGGGAGCCGACAAGCTGTTTGGAACTGGAGGAGAAAAGGGAGCAGCTGTAGGAGCCCAGGAGCCCTGGGGATGGGCACATGGGAGGGATGGGAGCAAAGCACCAAGTTCAGGTCTGTGGTGCCACTCTCTCTTTGGAGTTAAAGTTTCAGCTTCTTTAATAACCTGCAGGTCTGCTAGAAAACTGCAATGAGTAGCATTAAGAAGCAACTTGGTAAGTTTATTTTGATGAAATACAATAATTATCATGCTTAGCAGCTGTTGCTATTTAAAATAAGAAAAAACGGGGCTTGCATTGAAAATGTTTTGTAAACCATGTGCACCAACAATCTGTTCCAATGAAACCGGCCATTATGGAAACGGTATAATAGCAGGAGCTCATTATGGAAAGTTAAATTGCAAATCATATTTTGTTTCAAATGAGCTAGATGAATGCATAATTTGCCTCAAAGAAATAGTTTTGTAGTTCTGATCCTCCTGCCAAGAGCTGAAGCTCTTGGGCTGCAGCTGCCAGAGCAGCCTGATTGTCCATTTCAAACTACAGGAAGTTTGGGTTTCAAAGGAAGATCTGAAGACAAAAAAAAAGGGGGGGGGGGAAATAAAAAGAAAAAAAAGAAAAAAAGTGAAGAGAAAAAAGGCAGCACTATGAGCTGAGCAGTTGGGAGTGCACAGTTCATTTCCTACACCAGATCTCTGTGCCTGCGGGGCTGCACAGTTCGGGTTTAAAGCGAAACAAGCCAGTGAGGGACCTGTGTGGCTGGAGTGAGGTGAGTGCTGGGCAGGTGCCCAGACAGAGCACACTGTGCTGGAACCCAACCCTGCTGTGATGGGCAGAGCTCTGCCCTGCTTACAGTGACAACTGTCATGCCAATGCTTGTCCCAGCGGCTCTGGGCCAGGCACTGTGGGTCAGTTTCCAGCCTGCTCTCCAGATGAGAGCTGGGATAAGGGGTTGGGGTGGCCCAAGGGTGCTGGTCTGGAGAGCTGTGGGATGACCCATTGCTCAAGGTACATGGGGATGTGGGGAGAAGGGCTGAGTTTGACCTGTGCCCTCTGCTGCCAGCATGACCACGGTCCATGGGGCAGGGATGCTTCCCAGACCCTGGAGCAGCCTGTGGATGGGATGTCCAGGCAGCCAAAGCACAGCAGAAGTCCATCCTAAGGCCACCATACAAGTGACCCCCATCCAACCCTGCACCCTTCCTGCCCCCAACACCATAAGGAGCCTGTGGCACAGAGACATCAGGGTGCAGGGGATAACTGGGGCAGCGCCAAGCAGCCCTAGCTGATGCTGTGGGAGACCTGCTACCACCTCATGGCCCAAGGTGGAATTGAGTTTGCTGCATCCCTTATCCCTCAGGTACACCCCTCATCCAGGTCACTCTCCGTTGTGAGTTCTGCAGACACCATCACTACCAGGGGTGTGGCTGAGCAGAAAGTGACGGTTTAACTCACCTGGGCTTGCAGAGAACGGAAGTAAGAACGTGGCTGCAGGGCAAGGGTGGCTGGTTTTACACCTATAAAATCAGGGAGAAGGCAGCAGCATCACCAGCTGGGGTGAATGAGGAGTTTCTCTTCCTAGTATCCAGGAACGGGCATAAGCTTTTCAGAGAATCTTTAAATGTATCATAGATCTTCACAGAGAATTTAAAGCCAATTAACCCAGCAGCAAACTGACAAAAATAACTGAAAAGGATAACGAGCATTCTCTAACCTCCAAGTAAATATTTTAAACTGCGGGTTTATTTTCCTCCTTTACCCTTTCTTTTTTTCATATTTTTTTGGGGTTTTTTTTTGCGCAGCATGGAGCTCAAAGCAGGTAGGTGATTTCCTTTTGCTTCTCAGACTTAATTAGCTTTTATTTCCTGCCCCTTGTCAGCAATGTGCAGCTAGCTAATTAGTTTTTATTGCTGACAGAATCCTCCCTGTCTGGGCAGCCATGCAAAGGCCACACACCTTCCTCCTGTCCTTCACTGTCCCATGCTCTGGCCTTGGTAATGTCTCCTGTCCTCGTCATGGGAACAGCCTCAACATGTCCCACATTCCAGCTGCAAAGGCAGTGGGGAAGTTGCCCAGGGTAGAGTGACTGACCTCTGAAGCAAAGTGGTGGCATTAACTCCACGTGTCTGCATCTCCTCACCCTTTAGGTACCCAGGGCTTGGGAGTGGAGGGACTGAGGTCTGGTGGGATGTGACTTTGAGCACGGCTGGAGCACCTCTGTGAGGGGATGAGCAGCTGCAGTGCTGGTTGTGAGAGAACAGGAGAGGATGCGATGGGGACAGGATGGGGACACCGATGGCACCCATGCTGGCGCAGGCAGGGAGTAGCACCCCACACATGCCAGGGGCATCTCTGCTGCACAGGATGCTCATGCCTGGGAGAGTTAGTGCTTAAAAAAGACACTCAAATTACAGCCCCCAGGCTCCCCCTCCCCAGCCAGCACAGCCCTCATCACCACTAGAACAATTTTCTATGCTAATCTGTTGTCTGCAAATTGAGAGGATTAAGGCCCAGTCAGAACCGTCAGGCTGAGTCTCGCACCACAGAGAGGCAGCACATGGAGCACCCATGGGCTCTTTGCACCTCCTCGTCTCTGGGCACAGGCAACGGTGGCATAGGGGACACAGTGACTCTGCTCTTGCAGCTGCTCGCCACTGGTGTGCCACTTGGTGGGAAATGATCAGAAAGACAACTGAGCCCAACCCCTCTGCTCTTGGTGGCCATGGTTGAGCCTAGGAACTTCCCAGAGTTCCCAGCACCTGGCTGGGTGTCAGGGCTTAATTTGGTCCCTTCACTGTGGGCTGTGCAGGTCTCCAGCAGCACTCTGTCCCCATGTCCACACACACAACAGGTTGGAGAGACCTTCCTGGATCTGGAGGAACATGGGGCACATGAGCTCCTGGTCAGCAGAAATGCTGCCAGTGAGGTTTGCCAGCAGAATATCTCCCCAAGAAAGTCTGGGTGAGGGTGGGCTTCCTGCTGGTGACCCCCTTCCTTTCAGCCACTGAGCACTACGAGCCAGACATCTCATGCCAGGGTCCCTCCTCAGCAGGGGGTGGCTCTACAGGACAAAGGAGCTGCCCCTCTCCTTCATCCCAGATTGTCACCGGGGTTCACCCAGTGCAGTTTCAGTGCACTCTGGTGTCACCCAGGTCCCCATGAAGAAGCCCACTCCCTGTGCTGCTACCACATCCCAGCCCATCAGAGACAGCCTCATTAAACATTAAAGACACCAGCTGCTCACAGTATTAGGGGATGCTTAAAGGCAGCAGAAGCAATTTGCAATTAAAATGTGTTTATCTTAGGAAAAAAGTCCCGGAAACATGTAATTAAAATGTTTATACAAAGGCCAAGGCTCAGTAGCCTGCATCTTTAGAAATTCTTTGTGAAGATGGCAGTAGCATGGGTTACATTGTCGCTGGGTAGACATTAACTATAGTCCTCCAGGTGGTGCTGGGGACCTGGGGTGGTGGTAGAACAACAAGGAACCATGTCCTAGTGGTTCAGAACAGCTCACTGGAGAATGGAGCACCTGGAGCAGCCCCATAAGCTTTGTAACATGAAAGTCCTCACCCAGCTGTGGTGTCTGGATGATGCAGGACAGCACCAAGTGATACAGCTCCTCCCAGAGCCAAACCACTGCTGCTCAAGGCCAAGGCAGCCTGGGCTTCTATGGGATGCTGTGTAAGGAAGAAATAACCCATCACGGGTGTGATGCTGGGACGTGCGCCAGCTTGACCTTGTTGTCTCAGAGATTTGCTTCCACCTCCGTGGGTCTGGGCACATTTCCAAATGCTCCTCCAGAGGTGAGAGGCCCCAGGAGCTGCCCCTGAGGGTGGCTGTCAGCAGCTCGGCCCTGAGCAGGAGGCTCAATGCAGGGGAGCACCTGCCTCATGGATGCTCTGGGAGCTCTGGGGTTGCTGAGGATGGTTTCTTGCAAAAGAAGCAGTAAATCTGCAGTGGGAGATCTTCAGGGCTAGCCTGGCTAGGTCACTGCTCACCCCAGCTCCCGGGGGAGCCGGGCTTGGCTGAACTCCTAAGAGGTGAACTTCGCCAGTTGAAAATGCTTTGAGGACTGCTTTGATTTGTACCAGCTCTGCTCTGATTTGTACCAGCTCTGCTCCTCCGCAGATTCACTGCAGCACTGCTCCCCCACGCTGTGATTCTTCCTGCTGCTTTCACAGGGTTGGGTTTTTTTCCCGTGTTGCTTTCTTTTTTCTTTTTCTTTTCTTTTTTTTTTTTTTTTTAATTTATTCTGTTTTTGCTGCCAGCTTTGCCCAGTGCCCTGTGGGTGATCAGGGCAGGGGAGGTGATCACAGCCCTGGCCAGCGCAGCCCTGGCTGCTGGCCCCATGCCCCAGGAGCAGCAGGCAAAGACTGGAAGGTGCAAAGCTGATACCAGAGCCCAGCACAGTGCAGCCATACTTGGCAAGCTCAGCTTTACTGGGACTCCTCGTTCATGGCTGGCAGGGGAAGGGAAACCACCTCCTGGGCATTCCCTGTCTTCCTCAGTGTGCAAACCTTCAAACTTCTCTGAGAAAATGCAAAATATCTGCTGGGCTGTCCCTTTCCCCAGCCCTCCCTCCAATACCTTCTAGGGTATTTTTTCACATTTCCAATATTATTTTTCTGCTAGGTAGGAGCTCACCTTGCAGAGCAGGTAATATGAAAATATCTCCTGATTTGTGAAGTTGTAAAATCATGGGCTCCTAAGCCCTACCCCTCTCCCTGCAGCAGGGAGGTCTGGGGCAAGAGTCTGAATTTTAAATGCTCTTCATATTTATTCCACTGTGATAACAAGAAAAAAATAAATAGAAGAAGAAAGAGGGAAGCAAGCTGTCTCCAGGTGGGTTGAGAATCTATAAATCACTCTAAGAGTGCATCCCAGAGGCTCTCACCTCGTGGTTCAAGTGCCTTTTAACCTCTCAGATCACGGAAACCCTGCAGGAACTCAGTGTCTTGCTATGGTGAGGTCTTTAAGTGTTTCACAGCCCAAACCTAACCTGCAAACCCTCAGTGCACGCTGCTCTGGGGGACACAGGATCGCCTCTGGCACTGGTTAAACATCCTGAAAGAAGGGATGAAATGCACTTTGCAAAGCATGGTCTTTTTATGCGCCAAGGAAGGCAGAAGTCTCTGTTTTCCTACACATGGGAACAGACTTTGAGCAGCAGGTCAGAATTCCAGCCTGTGATGCTGGGCTCAATAAAGCACCTTTTGGGCAGTTTTTCTTAGCCTAGGAAGTAAAGAGGCAGCAAATGGCCTCTGGTGTGGCTGTGGCCACTCTGCCTGTCCCTGCCCAGCACCCAACCAGTCTCTTCAACATCCCCCGCAGCCCTGCTGCCCATGGTGCTCAGGTACAGCTCAGAGCCCAGACCAGCATCCTGCTTCCCAGGGTCCAGAGGGCTCTGAAACAAGCACTGAACCCCAGGAGAGCCAGAGCCTTTCTGCAGAACCAGCCCAATATGCACAAGATTTGCTGCAGCTGCTGTTCTTCGACTGTGTCCTATTCTTATGTCTGATCATTATTTTAATGAGCTGCAACATCTCATAAAACCTAGCACAGACAAAATTATATTAAACAACTGTGAAAAGAAATAATTTATTTCCATAATGTCTGTTTTGGATTGAAGAAGAAAAAACACAACTCCAGCAATATGACTTTTCCTACTGAGACAGAAAGTGGCAGGCGGCTCATTAGCTTAGATCATTGCTGCTCAAAATGTAATAATCTTTCAAAATGATTAAAAATATAAACCCCACTGATGGGAAGTTGCAAAGGGCTCCACACTTCCAGCTTGCCACCCACTAGCACCCTCTGCTTCGTGCCGTGATCTCTGGGCTGTCCAACCTGCAGGCACCCTGTAGCTTAATGGGATGTGCTTGGCCCTGGATGCCTGAGATGTCTCTGAGCCTCTGAACCTTGTCTGGTGTCCTGACCTTTCCACCTGCTTTCTCCTGCACTCTGCAGAAAAGCAGCTTTGAGAAGGGACTGGAGAGCAGGAGCCTTTCCTTGTAATGCACCCGAGGTGCACACGATTGAATAAGGAGCCAAAGAAGTAGCTGCTGATGCATTTTTGCAGTCTTCAGCAAAAGTCAGAAGTTTTGGTCAAGAACACAGATATGTGCCACGGTTATTATGGCTTGAGCCAGATGATGGATCCTCCCAGTCCTAATTACTGTGCGATCTCATGACAGAGCCTTGCAAACTGAACCGGGTTTGTGAGAAAAGATTTTGGTCGTGGGGGCTGCAGCCACAGCTGGATGGGGAGGGGAGGTTGGTCCAGAACCCAGAATCCCTCTTTCTTTTCCAGAATGGTGGATCTGCTTGTGCTGCTTCACTTTGTCTCTGGGCTTGTTAGTGGAGGCCATTAAACCTTATGTTGCACAAGTAATGCATGAAACAAGAAGGGAAATGAGTGTGAAGTCTGATTGCAGGGCTCTGATGGACCTCGGCAGCTGAGCAGATATACCTTGAAGAAGGCTCAGGCATGAGCTGTCAGACCCTTCCAAGGCATTGTCAAATAATCATCTATAAGAAATGATTATTCATGAGCACAATGAAGATTATCATTCAGAATTCTTAACAATTCAGCACAGCTCTCGTTTGATGTGATGAGGCTCTAGCAGTGCATTTGCATTAGAGAAAGTATTACTACTTTTGATGGAGGAGAAGGATTACAGGATAAATCTGCATAAATTTATTAGTAAATATCATTTAGCATATGTCCAAATGCAATTTATCGCAGGTTTGTAGTGTAGACTGTCTGACTCACACAGGGCTTTTTTTTTTTTTTTTTTTCAATAGACAGATAAATAACCCTTGGGACAAAATTACCTCATTGAAAGGAAACTGATATTAAATCATTATTGTTCCAGGTGAACAAGCTTGCTCCAGGCAGCTCCCTCCAGACAGCTGCCCACAGACCGAGACAGGAGGAGCCTGGGCTACGTGATGTGGAAATGCAGTTCCTGGGGGGAATGCTCAGAGGAGCCCGTGCCCTTCTTCTGCCCGTCAAGCTTGGCCCCAGCTCCGCGTGTATGCTGGCAGCAGCCCCTGCATGACAGCCATCTCCAGCTGCCTCCTGGCACACAAACATAAAATCCTCAGAGGATTTTATCACATATGCTGTCCTGGACATGGGGCATCCCCGTGCTCCCGGCCAAGTGGCTTCCCTCCCTGAAGCCCCATGAGCTCAGTTCTGAGGCCAGCCACTGCCCAGGGCACCGAGGAACCAGCAGCAGAAGCCAAGCCTGTCTCCTTGGGAAGAGTTTTCTTCCAAGCGAAGAGTTCTCTGTTCCCCCAGGCCCTTTCAACACTTCTGTTTAGGTTCATTTCACAGCTGCTGGGGCTCATTCTGTCCTTGAGGAACTCTCCAAAGGGATGAGTTTATCCACAGAAGCTGCTCCAGCTGCCTCAGATTTGATTTCTGGTTTCCCTGTGTGATGTAAGTTGGTTAACATGTTGGCTGTGAGAGGATGAGGACTTTCTGGCAGCCCAGAGCCTCTGTCAAGCTCCAAGCAGGTCTTATTAAACCAATACTGCAACTTAACTGTTTGGCTGAAGCTGGACATCCATGCCCATCCCCACAGCCACCAGTGATACCAGCCTGGCAGAAGAGAAGGTCCCTACAGTGATTGCTCCAAATGTGACAGGCATGATGGCACTGGAACAAATAGCTTGATCTCCTGCCCTGTAAGCATCCTGCCACCTCCTTGTCACTGTCTGAAGGAGCATCTCTGTGGGGGCTTTGGAGAGCAGTTCTGGGCAGGGATCAGGGAGATGCATTTCAAGAACCAGCCAGTCCTTGGCTTCTTTGACTGAACTTGCCATAAATGCAACAAGATACACCCAAACACCCTGAGACAGGGAGAAGGGCCTGTGCAGGTCCTCAACAGAATCACTCCATACTTGCATACAGTAAGACCTTGCAAACAGTCCCGTTTCATGAGGAAGCCAATCCTGAGACCTGGTAATTTCAACCTGCTCTGAACTCCCACCACAGGAAGGCTGAAGGCTGATGCCAGACCCCAGCACTCCCAGGCCAAGAAGCTGCCTCCAGGGGTTGGATATCCCTGTCTGCAGTGAGTTCTGCACCGTGCTGCAGACACTCTCCTTCCACATGTCTCTCCCAAGCAGGCGACCATGTGCTTCATCATGACTGCCTGATACCTCTTATCGTCTTGTTAGCAATTAATATTAGCATGGTAGAAATTACTAATATGCGATATACAATAATTAGAATTCAATTTAATTGCCCAATAGCTCTTAAACTCTGCATACAAATGTGGGTTTCACTCTGTAGATTACAGAAAATTACATAGGAGGAGAAAGTCCCCCCTGAGAGATGGGTGAGGCCAATGAAGGATAGCTGAGATCCTGTGAGCTCATCGCAGGGCAGTCCCAGCAAGGGAGGATTTCCCACCCTCCTGGATGATGGGAAGGTCTGGGAACTGACAGAGCAGCATTGCTGGAGTGCTGAGGGGAGCACAGATAGGCTGAAGGTGGATCAGGAAGTGCTGATGCTGAGATGTGCCTCATTGCAAAAGAGGATGCATTTGGGTCCCAGGTGAGACTGGGAAGAGAGATGCTTCTCCTGAAACCAGGAGGTGCCTCACATTTAGTTGCAGGTGCCAAGAAGGAAATAAAACAGTGAACAGAGGGGTTTTTTTCAGTGGTCAGTGTTTTCTGTGCTTGTGTTGCTACTCTCACCTTGCAGGTTGTGCTCTATGGTGGGTGCAGATGCAGGGTGAGGGCATGTGGCCAGGTGCAAGAGGCTGGGGAAGGGGGAGTATGTCCTGGAAGGGGCTGGCTTTGTAGAAAGCTCCAGGGCACAGGACAGAGACCAGCTGGATGTGATCCCAGGGTGATGCTGCAGCCAATGTGATTCCTGGGTACAAACAGGGAAACACAAAAACAGTATCCATGAGGAGGATGTTATCTCTGTGCAGTACCAGTGTGACCAGTAATGTCTTGTGAACAGTGCTGGTGTCTGTGCTCCCAGTAAGGTGTTAAGAAACTGTAGAGTCCTGACAGAAGACATGAGAACTGCTTGATGAATTAAAATCTTCACAGAGTGAACGACTAAAGAGGTGAGCTTATGTTTTTTGTCAAAGAGGGGTTAAAAGATCCACTTGATGGTGGTCTTCAGGTGCCTGGGTGTGGCATTTCTTGACAATGGATGGCATAACATGTTTAACTTGGACAGATTTAAGATGGAAATAAAATATGCCTTTTAACAGTGAAATGAATCTGGGAGCATTTCACCAGAGCTTGTTTAGAAAGTTTTAAAATGAAAGCTACAAATGATGTTTTATTTCAGCGTGCCTTTCCTGAGGGTGGTGTATCCTCTGGTAGGTCCATGTGGTGTAGATACCATGCTGGGGCAGAGTGGAGAGATGTGTTCTGGGGGGAGCAGGGACAGGCAGGAATCATCACGGGGTCACCTAACACAAGCAGAGTCCCTTGGCCCACTGAGAGCCCTGGCTCCATTAAGTGACAGAAGCACTGGCTGGTGTGACAAGTGACCCTGTGGTGTGTCCTGGAGTGTTCCCACCAGAACCTCAGCTTGCATGTATTCCCATTTTTGAAGTGTAAGTGCAGAGGGAAAAGTACCTGCATAGAAAGAGCGGAATGAGGCTGTTATCTCTAAGGGATTAGCGGCTGCTGGTGACTCAGAACTAAGATGACTCAAAGAAAGGAAGCATCCAAGAGATAAAGACAACCACCACGGTCCCATCATCAGCCCATTTCCACAAACTCAGCACCGTCTCCAGAGTGATTAGCGCAGCCACGCAGGGAGTTTGCAGAGGAAAAGTGCTTCATTTCTTCTCTCCAGCTCCAGGAATTTGTTGTCTGTATCTGATGATAGCTACTGTGTGCAGCGATGAGGTCTTTGGTCCCTCTGATTAAACTCTGATTCAAAATCGATTATGAAGTTAAGAAATAGCAAATAAAGCTGGGGTTGCTTTGATGTGCATGGGTGGGTGCAGCCAAGAGGCTGCACAGAGGGCAGAGATGAGGGGAGGCAGGAAAGGTTTGAGGCAAGGACCCAGGAAAAGAAGGGGGGGGGTGCTGAGCACCGATGAGGACAGCCCTATCGGTGCTCCCACTGGAGCACCCAGGAGGAGGGTGGTGTCACTGGGAAGGATGCAGAAGCTGTCAACTGTGGCCTCACAGCGTTTGGTCTGCACAGAGGGCTCTGATGCTGCAGGAAAGCCACGGCTGCTCTGAGCCGATGGGCTCTTGTTTTCTCTGTGCCTGCTTGAAATAGGGCACTGGGAGAGGCCATGTGTGTGGAGCTGCCTTGTCCATAAACTCTTACTGATTTTGCTACTGGATGTGACCATGTGTTACCAAAGGGGATGTTTCCTGTCATTCCTTATGGAAGCAGCCACCCCTAATGGGCATGAGGCCCTTTTCTCAGCAGTGATTGTGCAGCCACTTGCAGGGACCAGAAATGGCTGCAGAGCCACCACCCCTGGCCCTGTGCTTGGTGCCATCGGAGCTTGTAGAATCACAGGTTGGTTTGGGTTAGAAGAGACCTTTAAAGGCAGGGAGCAGGGACGTCTGCAACAAGAGCAGGTTGCTCAGAGCCCCGGCCAACCTCACCTGGAAGGGTTCCAGGGATGCGGTTGAAGTTGGCAGAAGCACGTGAGCCTCCAGCAAAGAAAAATCCTGTAGCAAACCAGGATCAAACACATGCCCACATGAAATCTGGGGGACCCTGGAACTGGAAAGGGCACTTCGCTGGATGCTGAGCCTTTGCCGTGAGGCGGGGCCCCCGAGGCACCGGGACCCCCCCTGCGACCCGACCTCCGCTGCCGGTCCATCTCCCGGTGCTAAAATGGCCTCTAGCGGCCGGCGGGGACTGGGCGGACCGCGGCGAGCTGGTCTCTCCCCTGGGGCGGGGGTGGAAGATGCGTTTGTTTTGCTTTGTTTTTTAAAAAAGGGAGGGAAACAAAAAATAATCTAAAGTGACCTCCCCCCGTTGTTGTAGAAACCCTTCCACTGCCCAGGTTGGGGAGCCTACAGAAACCTCAGCTACTGTTCCACGAACTGTGGCACCTCTTGGTTTGTCTCAGTGCAGTGGTGACTCTGGAGCCTACTAATCACACTTTCAGTGGTGCGGCTGGATGGTGTTTGTTTCGCTGGGGAGTATTTTGGCAAACACTTATCTGCACCAGTAGCATCAGCCTGTTCTGGGTAAGAATACCCAGCTCCCTTCCTGCCAGCCTGGCCCTGGCAGATGGGCATGGCTGCAGGAGGAGGTACACAGGCTCCCTGAACTTGGCTTTATTTAGGCAGTTGCAAAGCTCTGCACACAGGGGAGCAGGCACAGAGGAGGTAGGTAGGCAAAACCCTAAAGTGAGAGTTACACCCAAAACCCAGCCCCCGGAAGGTCTGCAAATGTTTCTCTCCTTGCTACTGGCAATGTTTGGAGCAGGGGCAAACCCAAAGTAAAGGTCTTCTCCTCTTGGTCACGGGCCGCCATCCTCTGGCCTCGACTGGGCTTCAAAACTCGTCATTTCAAGCAGCTGCCGTTGCTGAGAGGCATTGGGCTCCTTCATGCACGAGGTGGCAATGGTGAGTTAGTTCTATCTTTCATTTCAAAAAGCAGTATAATTAGTGAATTGAGATTCATTAAGTATCAAGGTCACCCTGGTGTTCTCTACACTGAGAATGAGGATGAGATTCAGAGGTGGAGCCAAGCAGTGATGATGAGATAATGACATGGCATCTCTGCAGTGCTGGTGGATTCCCCAGAAGAAAGGGTGATGTGTCCCCCCAGCATCATGATCCCTCTTTGTGCCCACAATTCCAGGTGCGATGAGCCAGAGGGAGGGGTGGATGCTGCCAGCCTCACAAGAAATTGGAATTTTGGATTTTTTGACCATGGGGAGGTTTATGACACCTGGTCTGCTGTCATCAGAAGGAGTAGATCTCTCTTATAGGGGAAGGAGGATTCTGTCATATAAATTGGCTGGGCTCATTGATAGAGCTTTAAACTAGATATGAGGGAAGAGGGGGGAAATGCCTGTCCTTTGAGGAGCAGGCCAGAGCACTTGAGGGGTGTTGTGCCATCCCCACTGCTACCTCAGGGTTGGTACCAGTCAGGAGATTCTCGAGCATTGCAAACTCACTCAAATGCCTGTACACAAATGCACACAGCATGGGGAACAAACAGGATGAACTAGAGATCTTCAATCACTGAGACATGGTGGGGCAGCTCACATGAATAGAACACTGTCATGAATGGCTATGTCCTTTTTAGGAAGGATAGGCTGGCAAGACAAGGTGGTGGAGTTGCTCTCTGTGTGAGAGAGCAATTGTAATGTATGGAGCTCTCCCTGGGGTACAATGAGGAGCAGGTTGAAAGCTTGTGGGTAAAGATTAAAGGTAAGACTAGTGTGGCAGACATTGTAGTAGGTGTTTACTACAGGCCACCTGATCAGGATAAGGAAGCTGATGAGGACTTCTACAAGCAGCTGGAGGTAGCTTTGAAATCACAGGCTCTGGTTGTCATGGGAGACTTTAATTACCCTGACATTTGCTGGGAAAATTGCACATGCAGACATGCTCAGTCCAGTAGGTTCCTCTAGAGCATTGATGATAACTTTCTAATGCAGGTGTTGGGTGTTGGAGGAGCCAACAAGGAGAGGAGTGATGCTGGACCTTGTACTGCCCAACAAAGAGGGACTGGTTGAGAATGTGAAGGTAGGAGGCACCCATGGCTGTAGTGACCACAAGATGGTAGAGTTTCAAATTGCAGGCAGCAGGCACAGGACCACAAGCAGGATTGCTACCCTGGACTTCAGAAAGGCCAACCTTGGCCTTCTCAGGGAACTGCTTGG
>JANHGL010017098.1:0-12237 GCA_024611195.1 Ceyx melanurus
CCTGCCACCCCTCTCCCCGCCTTCCTGCCTCACTCGGGCTCCTCTCCCTCTGCCATGCAGGGCTCCAAGCGACGCCTGGGCTCCTCCATCCCCGTGCCCACCATCGACCTGACGGAGGAGGACTCGCAGGACTCGTGCCGGAGCGAGAGCACCCTCTCGGGCAGCAGCTCCCAGGAGGGGCAGAATGGCACTGCTGAGCTGGGGGCCGAGGAGAACGAGGGCAGAGACGTGGGGGTGGTGCTGGAGTACCAGGTACAGAGGGGCCGACTGCTCCTGCTTGCACTGAGAGCCTCTGTGGGGCGAGGACAAGCCCTGTGCCAGGGCTGTGGGTGAGGGAACCCCCTGGAAGCCTCTCTGCTGCTTCTCCTGCCTCCTTTTCCCTGCACGGTCTTCCCTGTGTGCTCAGGGTGTGATCAGTCATAGGATCACAGGCAGAGGGGTTCCAGCAGTGGTGCCAGGCACTGGGGCAGTGCTGCTCTGAGGGCACCTTGCTGCAGGCAGGTGCTGTGCAGGGACCAGCACCCCCACCCGTGCCACACGCTAGGCTGCAAAGCCTCCCAGGGCTCCTGGGACGTGTGCGTGGCACACGCCGGGCTGGCAGCCACGCTGTGCCCGCCGAGACAGGCACCTGCATGTGCAGGAAATGTTTGTGTCTGTCTGGGAAGGGGGGTGTTGCGGAGGGAGGGGAGAAGCTGCTGGAGCTGCAGAGAGTGATTCAGAGCCTGCGGGCATCAGGGCGGAGCCCGAGACTTGGAGGAATTGGGGCAATTGGATCTTGCTGCATAATTAGGTACCTAATTGCAGAACAAAGCTGGGAAGGAGGCTCTGCAGGCAGCAGTGGCTCTGCTCCTGTGTGAGGTGCTTCCCTGCTGTGGTCACACCAAAGTTCCCAGCTCTTCTGTTTGTTCCTTTTCTTTCCACTCTGCCCTGTGGGGACAAGAGGATGGTGGTTGCCCTCTCCCTGGGGCACAGCCGGACGAGCTGAGCTGTGAGCCCTGTGAAGGTTGTGCCAAGGAGAAGCTGTGTGTGCTCGGGGAGCCACCTCAGTGCAGGGTCCTCCCTGCAGCAGGCAGGACATGCAGCATCTCCTTCCCACCTTTCCATGGCCCAGGTTATGCCACCTGGCCTGGCAGCAGCCTGTGGGGAGCCAGGATCTCCTGGGTACTTACTGGTGGGCAAGGGCTTCAGGAGAGTCCTTTCTGCACTCCCAGGACCCTGGCTATTCCCATCACCAGGGCTGGTGGCAGCCAGAGCTTCCTGGCAGCTGGTTTGTGTGAGGGCAGAAAAAGGCTCCCTGGTGCTTGGCCAGAGCTTGGGAGGGCAGGCAGGCAGGAGTGGGCATGCACAGGGCACCGGTGCCAGCAGGGCTGTGCAGGATGGAGCACGCACTGCACGGCCAAGCTGCATGGTGCAGGGCTGGGGGCCAGCTCTGCCAGGGACAGGTTCTGCTGTTTTTTTGGGAGGGAGGGGATGCAGCTTTTTTAGATCATCGTGCAGAAGCCCACACATGACATCTGCAGGGTGCTCCATGGCCAGTCCTCCCCTCTCCAGGGCTCTCCTGTGTGGCTGCTGGGATAACAACAGGGAGTCTGTGCTTTCTGGTGATCTCCGTCCTCTCTTTGCCTCCAGGATGGGAAGGAATTTGGGATCGGGGAGCTCGTCTGGGGGAAGATCAAAGGTTTCTCCTGGTGGCCTGCAATCGTCGTCTCCTACAGAGCCACGGCCAAGCGCCAGGCTGTCTCCGGCATGCGATGGGTGCAGTGGTTTGGAGATGGCAAGTTCTCTGAGGTAAACCTGCTACCTGAATCCCTCACCGCCCTTCTGCCCTCTGAGCCATTGCCAGGGCTGTGCCTGGGGTGTGTGTGCAGCCAGCTCCAGCCTCCCCGGGCAGGGACCCCGGTGTTCGGTGTAGTCGAGCTCTGGCACGTCCTCGTGGCTCTGGCCACTGTAGGTTGGCGACAGGATCCAGCAATGAGGGCTCCTGCCCGGCCCTTTCCCAGGGGTTTGTCCCAGCCCTGGCCTCTGGGGCTGCCCCTGTTCTGTGCCTGGTGAGGGGTGTCCTCCCAGAGCCCCATCACCCCCAGGATGCAGGCAGGGAGGGGAGAAGTGCCATGCTGGGTGTCCGTGCAGGGCGTCCGTGCTGTGCCAGCCGTGTGGTGCCAGCAGAGGGTGCAAAACACCCGTCCTTGTCCTGCCTTGTGTCAGCACCAGTGGCCAGCAGGACCAGGTCAGGGATTGCCCCCCTGATCTGGGCACTGGGGAGGTTGCCTCTCAAATTCTGGGCTCAGTTCTGGGCCCCTCACCCCCAGCAGGACATGGAGGGGCTGGAGCGTGGCCAGGGAAAGGACACAGAGCTGGGGAAGGGGCTGGAGCAGGAATCTGGTGAGGATGCAGCAAAGGAAGCTCAGGGGAGACCTTGTGGCTCTGGCAGCTCCTGACAGGAGTTGGAGCCAGGGGGAGGTCGGGCTCTGCTCCCAAGGGACAAGAGGAATAATTCCTCAACACAAGGTCCAGTGGCCCAGTGTTGTCAGCTCTGGTGTGAGGAGCTGTGCTGGGAACTGCAGGGCTGGGAGCACAGTCCCTGGGTGGACACAGGCTGGGGCGAGGCAGGTCCCTGCCCACTGGTAAACTGGTGCTGCTCTGTCCCAGGTTTCTGCAGACAAGCTGGTGGGACTGATGGCCTTCAGGCAGCATTTCAATTCCTCCACGTTTAATAAGCTGGTCTCCTACCGACGAGCCATTTACCACGCCCTGGAGGTAACCTGGAGGTGGGGGGGCAGAGCTTGGGGGGGGTGTCTGAGGTGCCGGGTGAAGCAGCAGGGGTTCAGGGAGAGGGGGGATGTGCTAGGGGTGGCTGCTGCAGCTGGGATGGGGAAGGAAATGCTGTACCAGAGCAGGAAATGTTGCCCCAGCTGGGTGGGGAGGTGGCTGGGGCTGGGGCTTCCCAGCTCTGCCCCTGCACATTGCCCTGCTCAGCATCTGGGAGAGGGTCTGGATAATGCCAGTGAATCACCTTGAGCGTGATCAGTGAGGGAGCTCCTGCCACAGCCTGCAATTAATCATTCCCCATCTGCTGGGGCGATGTGGGCAGATGTCTGGAGGAAAAACCCTCTTTTCTCTGCTGGGACTTATTTCCAAGAGCAGCCGTGGGGCCAACCTCTGCTTATCCCGGGGGGATTTGGGAGCAACGTGCACGTGCTGCTGCTCCAGAAGTCCCTGGGGCAGGGCTCCTGCAGCAGCTTCATGCTTGCACAGCAGTGTCACCCTGGCAGGAGGTGTCCTGGGCTGCTTCTGGGGGCTGTCACAGAGCACCCCGTGGGCACCTCATGGGCCCGATGCCCATCCAGAGGATGCATCACACTCCGGGTGATGGTGCTGCAAACCCAGACCCCCCTGTTGCTCGCTGTGGAGAGGAGCCTGGGTGGGAACTGGAGCTGGGCTGGCCCTGCTCCCAGCTAGACTGGGGCTGGTGGAGGCCGGGGGCTCGTTGCAGGGAGGGGCGGCACAGGAGCGGGGCCAAGGGCACACCCAGCGCTGGAATCTGGCAGCTGCTCCTGTGCTGGGGGTGCCTGGTGGGCTGGGGGGCCCAGGATGGTGGCCCTGGCAGGCGTGTGTGGGCCAAGCACGCTGCAGATGGGCTGCTGCCTGGCTGGGGACCAGCCCTGGGCACCCCGACCCACGCTGTCCCTCCTCTCTCGGCAGGTCGCCCGGAGCCGGTCTGGGAAGACGTTTTCTGCCGCCCCCGGGGAGTCCCTGGAGGTGCAGCTCAAGCCCATGGTCGACTGGGCACTCACTGGCTTCAAACCCCTGGGTCTCAAGGGACTGCAGCCACCCAAAGCCTCCGGTGAGGGGGTGGCACGAGCTGGGCACTGGGCTGCTGAGGGAGGGTGCGTGGCTGGTCCCGGCTGAGCCTGCTCACCCTCTGCCATGGCCATGCTGGCTCAGTCTAGAGGTGGCCCTGTGGCTCCTCACTCCTCACCAGGGTCCTGGCAAATGCCAGGGTGAAGCCACCTCAGAGATGCTGCTCCTGGGCACCAGGCTGCCTGAGCCCTGTAAGGAGAGCCTGGGTGGTCAGGAGGGGCTCTGCTTTTGGCTAGGGTGGGACCTGGCAGGGCTCAGCAGGAGGGGTCTGGAGTGGGACCTGTCAGGGCTTGGCAGTAGGTATCTGGGATGGGACCTGTCAGGGCTGTCCCCAAGTGCCCTGGGGAGCTCCTGAGGTCAGAGGCTGGTCCCCAGGGAGCCACCTTTCCCTTGCAGAGAACGGGGCCCTGAGGAACGGGACGGAGGAGGTGCTGCCCCTCGAGCACTGCCCTCCCACCAAGAGGCTGAAGACCAACCTGTGCAGCAATGGCAAGGAGCCGAGGGTTGAAGACGACCGGACCCGAGGTGAGCAGCATGTCCTGGGCTGTGCATCCTGCAGAGCACCAGAAAAACTGTCCAAGAGCTCTGCTCAGCTTGGTTACCGAAGGCAAAGGCTTTTGTGCTCTTGTGCTAAGTGTCTGTAAGTAGTTTGTTAGGTAAATAATGATAAATCTCTTTTATTTTTAATTTAAAGAGCAAATGGTTTCCGAAGTTACGCACAACAGTGGGAGTCTGGAAGGTAACCTATTGCTCTGTCTCCTGGGAAAAGGTGTGGGGCTGCTGCAGGTGCTTGGGGCAGCACTAGGCAAGGATCCAGAGTCCCTTTTTAACCTCTCTGTGTAGAAAAGTGGAGAGCAGAGAGTGTGGGAGCCTGTCCCAGGCTGCCCAGAGAGGTTGTGGAGTCTCTTCTGGAGAGATCCCAAACCTGCCTGCATGCTGCTGCCCCCCCTGCTCTGGGTGACCCTGCTGGGGCAGAGGGGTGGCACCAGCACCAGATGATGCCCAGAGGTCCCTTCACTGGGATTCTGTGGTGCTGTGGTTCAGACTCTGCTGTTATTGCAGATTGCTGGTCCCCCTCTGCATGGGGGGAGCTGATTGATCTGTTCAGGTCCTCCCCACGGGATGTGTTCCCAGAGGGGCTGCAGCTCTGGTGGAGGGGAGGGGGGTGTCTGTGCCCCTGCAGCAGGGTGAGCAGAGCTCTCTGTCCCACAGACAGCTGCTTGTCCTGCGGGAGGAGGAACCCAGCCATCTTCCACCCCCTGTTCGAGGGGGGCCTCTGCCAGACGTGCAGGGTAAGTGCTGCTGTGCCAGGGGGTGCAGAATCCAGCCCTGCTGGGACAGGAGGGGTCACTGTCAGATCCTGGCCATGCTGCATCACCACGGGACTGTCCTCGGTGTGTTCTCCCCGCTTGAAGCACTGTGGATGTGCAGCTCAGCTCTGCACGTGCCAGGGATGTAGCAAAGCCCCCTTCTCTCTCCTCCCCCTGAGCACGGATCCTGATGCTCTGTCCTGCCTCTCCTTTTGCTAGGATAGATTCCTGGAGCTGTTCTACATGTATGATGAAGATGGCTACCAGTCCTACTGCACCGTCTGCTGCGAGGGCAAGGAGCTGCTGCTCTGCAGCAACACCAGCTGCTGCAGGTGGGTCCTGTCTCTTGCTCCTCCAGCTCAGCTCCTGGGGGGCTGCAGGGTTGTGCATGAGCCTGGGCAGGGTTCTGTGCTGGTCCCCAGCTGGCTGTCGTGTGGCACATCCCAGCACAGCCTCCCCATCCCACCTGAATAAGCCCTGGTGAGGTTCACAGGAGGTTTACCCAGGGCTGGGTCACGAGGTGGTGTCAGCAGTCTGCAATCACACCCAGAAAATCATCCTACAGTTGGGGTGGGGGCTCCGTGCACAGCAGGGGAGACTCCGGGGGGAGGCCAGAGGGGTTTTCTGGAGGCGACGGGCACGAGGTGTTGTGGTTTGGGCAGGTGCTTCTGCGTGGAGTGTCTGGAGGTGCTGGTGGGGCGAGGGACGTCGGCCAAGGCAAAGGAGCAGGAGCCCTGGAACTGCTACATGTGCCAGCCCCAGGGGAGCTACGGGATCCTGCAGCGCCGGCAGGACTGGAGCACCCGTCTGCAGGACTTCTTCACCAGTGACAAGGGACAGGAACATGTAAGGGCCGTGGGCAGGGCAGCCTGGCTCTGGGGGCAGGGGGGAGGGCCGCTGAGGGTGGTGGGGAGCAGCTCAGGATTCCTGTCTCAGCCTCGCTCATCCAGTCTCCCCAGGGGTGCTGGGCTCCTTGCCCTGCAGACACTCCCCTGAAGGTGGAATACCTGCAGAGCCAGGTTGGCATCACCTGGAGCATCACTGCTGTCCTCCCGTTGCAGGCTGCACCCAAAATCTACCCAGCGGTCCCACCAGCCAAGAGGAGACCCATCCGAGTGCTCTCTCTGTTTGATGGCATAGCCACAGGTGAGGCACTGGGAGGGCGCTGGGTGTGGGTGGGAGATGAAGTTTCACAGCCTCGAGCCTGTCTCTGGAAGCTTGGTGGGGAGAATGGGATGAGGGGCAGGGGGATCCCCATCAGAAGGGGGCGAGGACAGGGATGAGCCCTCGGAGGGCTATGGAGGAGGGAGGGATGGAGGAAGGGCATGAGAATTTTGCTCACAGAGGTTCCTGCTGCTCCAAGTTGTCTCGGGTGGCTGGTTCCCCTGAGAAGTGCCCGAGGGCAACTGGTTTGACTTTGCTCTGGAGTTCTGCTTTCTGGGGAGCAAACCTGCCTGGAGAAACAGGCAAAAAAAAAGAAATAAGTTTGCTGATCCAGAAGTGCTGTGTGACTTGACCCCCACCCAGAACACCCGAGAGCGGCCACGTCGAGCTCTGCTGACGAAGGAGACCGGGAGCCCAAGGAGAGCAGTGCAGCCTCAGACCTCTGTCCCTCGGCAGGGTACCTGGTGCTGAAGGACTTGGGCATCCAAGTGGAGAAGTACATAGCCTCGGAGATCTGCGAAGACCCCATTGCTGTGGGCACCATGAGGCACGAGGGCAACATCACCTACGTGCACGACGTCAGGAACATAACCAAGAGAAACGTGAGCGCCCCTTGGCAGGGTTGGGGGGGGGGGGGCCTGGGGAACGTGGGTGTCACCCCACCAGCCCTGCCCTGCCAGGGAGGAGAGACCCGTGTCCTGAGTGGCTCTCTGTTTGCTCTAGATTGAGGAGTGGGGTCCCTTTGACCTGGTGATTGGTGGGAGCCCCTGTAACGACCTCTCCCTCGTCAACCCGGCCAGGAAGGCTCTGTATGGTAAGCCCCCCCGTGGAGATGGGTACCCCTGGGGTGCCCTGGGCTGCAGAGCCAGCTGAAAGCCCAGGGAAGTGGTTCCCCCCCAGCCTGCCATGGTGGTGGGGGCTCCTCAGTGAGCTGCAAAGCTGTGGCAGCTGCAGAGCGTGGTGGGGGAGGGCAGCTGGGTCCCCCCCAGCACAGGCTGGTCCCCAGCCCACGCTCTGGTTTCTCTCTTGCAGAAGGAACTGGGAGGCTGTTCTTTGAATTTTACCACCTGCTCAACTTCGCCCGTCCCAAGGCGGGAGAGGAACGTCCCTTCTTCTGGATGTTTGAGAACGTGGTGGCCATGAGGGTCAACGACAAGAGGGACATCTCCCGGTTTCTGGAGGTAGGAGTTGCTGTAGGAGACACTCGCTGGGCTTGTGCACAGTGGGAGGGGGCTGTGAGGCTCTGGCTGTGGTTTTGTGTGGCCCTGATGGCTGGAAAACCCCCTGGCACGTCCCAGGAATCAAGTTTTTAGCCGTGGATCCCTTCTGGTTTTCAGCTGGTTAACCCTGAGCACTGGTTCTCTGGGGGAATTTTTTTGCCAGCCTTGCAGAAAGCAGCTGCTCAGAGCAATGTCTGTTATTTCTGGGCAGAGGGGAGGTCAGGGACTGGAAAGGACTTTTAACTCTGGTAGCCAAGATGGCTGGAAGCTGGAGCACAGGAGGTGCCACCTCGGCATGAGGAGGAACTTTTGCACTGGGGGGGTCCCAGAGCCTGGCAGGGGCTCCCCAGGGAGGTTGTGGAGTCTCCTGCTCTGGAGATTTCCAGACTCTGTGCCTGTGCTGGGTGAGATTCTATTCCATGGGCCTGCTCTGGCAGGGGGGTTGGACTCTGAGATCTCCAGGGTCCCTTCCAACCCCTGACACCCTGGAGTCCTGTGAAGCAGGCACTGCGGCGTGCTGTGATTTTCACTAGCTGGGGCCACCAGACCACGCTCTGGTGTGGAACCAGGGTTTGTTTGGGCTACAGCTGTAGGAGAATTTCCTGAAGGCTTGGAATTCCTGCAGGGAAAGGCTTCCCGTGCAGGAGAGGCTGATCCCACCCCCTCCTCTAACCTGTGTTTCCCTGGCCTGCAGTGCAACCCGGTTATGATCGATGCTCTCAAGATCTCTGCTGCCCACCGAGCCCGTTACTTCTGGGGCAACCTCCCGGGGATGAACAGGTGATGCCCTCACTGTTGTTTGGAACCTCTGGCTGCACTTTTGCCTTGTTCCGTGGTGCTCTGGGTGGTGGATTTTTTTTGTCCCCTCCTCGGCCCCGAGCCCAGCTCCTGGGAGGCAGAGAGCTGCTGCTGCCCTGTGGTGATGTGCACATGATAATGAGCTAGTTGATGAGGCTGTGGGGTTGGTGTGGCAGCATCTTCTGCCCTGTGGAGGGAGGGGAGGGTGATGGGGGCTCGGGGTGGGTCCAGCTTGGGCTGCACCAGCCACTGTCTAAGCCCCAGGCTGGCACTGGGGTGCTGTGTGGCACCCCCGGGGCAGTGCCAGGCTTTGCTGGAGATGACTGAGCAGCTGCCTTGGGCTGCTCACCCTGGTGTGGAGCGCTGGGAAGCCTGAGCTGCTGTGGCAAAGCACAGCCAGGCTCCTCCAAGCTTTTTGCACCTCCCAAATTCGTGGCAAAGCGCAACAGGAGGATTTGGAGTGAAGCAGAAGCCCATGGCTGGCAGAGCCCTGCACACCAAATACTCCTAGCAACAAACAACACTGGAGCTGCACGCTCAGCCAATAAACCCGGCCTGGCTTTAAATATTTTCACTTGCTTATATTTTAAATTGCCAGCATTTGCTGGGAGTTAAGGCTAATTAAAGCCGAGCTGGAGGCGTGTAGGTGTCTGGAAGTGAAATGGCAATTACCGAGCCTTTGGTCCTTTTGCGGTGGCACTTGCAGCAGCTGTTGGAATAACCTCCCCAGGGAGGGGGGTTGACTCTCCACCATTGGGCAGGAGCTGGTCCAGCTTATCTAGAGCAGCTTTTCCCAACTGAGGATGGGGACAGGTGACCCCTGAGGTCCCTTCCAGGCAGTGAAAATCCAGGAGCCACTGACTCTGGCGACTAAACCACAGGCTGTGGCTCGAGCGAGGACACAGGGATGGGACGGGGGGGAGAAGAGCAAGGCTTGGCACAGCTGGTGGGCACCGGGGTCGTCACGGATCCTCACCCACCCCTCTTGTCCCTCTGCTCCTCAGGATCTTCGGCTTCCCCCTGCACTGCACCGACGTCCCCGGCGTGGGCCGCGGGGCTCGCCAGAAGCTGCTGGAGCCCTCCTGGAGCGTCCCGGTGATCCGGCACCTCTTCTCCCCCCTCAAGGATTACTTTGCCTGCGAGTAGCACGGCCAGCAGTCCCTCTGGAACAGCCGCAGAGCCGCCCTGGCCCGGGGGGGGGAGAGGGGCTGGGCACTGCCACCCGGGGCTCTGCCACCCTCCCCCGGCGGGTACGAGGAGCTGGGGAAACGCCTGAACCAAAGAGCCTGGCGGGGTGACTCCTCTTGGGAAGGGATCCATCCTGATGGAGGGGTGACTCCTCTTGGGAAGGGATCCATCCTGATGGAGGGGTGACTCCTCTTGGGAAGGGATTCATCCTGAGGGAGGAGCTTTCATGACCCGGCTGCTGAGACTGGGGAGGCTCCTGCGGAGCCCGTTGTAGAGCTGGAGAGTCCCTCTTGGCCCAGCAGTGAGTGGCAGGGGGGGTGCTGCGGGCACACCCCCCAAACGGCCACTTCCACTGCTTCTCTTCCTTAAAACGAAAAACCTCTCTCGAAGCAACTGCCAAAAAAAATAAATAAATCTCCCCAAAGTGTAGCAGCAGGTGTAGGGGACCCTGGTCAGGTTACACACACTGAACGTGCAGGATACAGGAACCAAAATTGGGGGTTTTTATTATTATTATTTTTTTTTTTTTTTTACTATTTTTAAGACCTTTTTTTTAAAAAAAAAAACTTTGAATTTCATCGTTTAACATCTCGCTGCTTTAAGGCATTACCTACGAATGTGGATACTCCTAGACCTGAATGTAGCTGAAAATGGAACTGTGAGGTGATAGAATTACTTTTCTAGATAGAACTAAAGAAATATTGTTTTGTACGTCTGTCTGTAGTTGACAAATATTCACTACTTCCTTTTTTTTTCAAACTTTTCCTTGCCTTTTAAACCTCCTGCTGAGTGGTTTTGAGAGCTTCAGAGCACTCAGAGCAGCGAGGGTCGGGGCTGCAGTGCCCACCAGGAAAGGTTCTCTCAGCATTCGTGTTGCAGGGTGAGGGGGGTGCTCAAGGGTGTCTTCAAAACACTCCCCCCAGATCTCACCTGTGATGTCCAGACAGGGCTTTGCTGCCTGGGCAGCCCTGGGGAGGTGCCCAGGAGATGTGGGTGCAGCAGAGCCCCCCAGGAGCCACGGGGCTGCTGTCCCGGGTGCTCTTGACCCCAATGCACATTTCAATGCACTGAAACAACTCTTGATATTCCCCCTCTGTCCTCCCCTCCCCTGCTCCTCACTGCTCCCTGTGCCCGGGGCTGCCAGAGCCCACAGACAAGTGCCAGCCTGTCTGCCAGGGCATTGTGCAGCAGCAGTGAGAGCATCTCTCCCAGCTCCTTCTACCTCTGACACATGGGCACCCCTGTGCACCCCTCTCTTGTGCAGCCTCCCATTTTCCCCTCCTCACCCCCTTATAGGCTTTTTTTTCCTTGTGGTCCTGCCCGGAGGTTCCTCTTCCCAGAAGGGTCTGTTCTGTGCCAAGCTCGAGCCCCAGACCTCAGCTGGGGGAAGCCAAGTCCTGGTGGCATCTGCGACGTGCAGGGACAAGGAGCAGCCTCAGCACTGCTGTCACCAGCCTCTTCCAGCAGCTGGGTGGGTGCTGGAGGCCTTGGGAAGCCTGGAGTTGACACACACTGGCTTTGGACCCCTCCTCGAGCTCCAGTGCTTGTGCCCAGCCTGGATCTGGGTCTCACAGCCACAGTCCCTGCACCCAGCCTGATGCCACCCTCGGTGACATCCCATCCTCTGCCAGGGGATCCTTGGTGACAGCTCTGCCTGGGGACCCTGGTGACATCCCATCCTCTCCTGAGGGACCCTCCTCTGGTTTTTGCTTTTCCCACCCACGTAACCTCCCCTCCGTGGCATCCCTAATTTCATACTCCAGATCTCACCTCCTTTCCTACCCGATCAAAAGAAACAGAAGAGGGAAAAAAAGCAAAAAAAAAAGACTTGTGGCAAGTAAACAAAGATAAAAGGGGAGTGAGAATTGCCTTGGCATTAAGCTTACTTGATGAGAATTGTAGTAGACAAGTCTTCCTTGGAAGGTTTTCCCCGGCAAGACTTGCCTTTTATTCCGTGTTTATCAAGAAGAGGTGGATTTCAGGAATGCCTTTCTGATCCATTTTACAGTCCAGCTCTCCCTGGTGCTATTTTTCTAGGTTTAAGGATTTTTTTTGGATACTGAAAACTGGCGGGTTTTTATACAATTGAAAATAAAAGCAGTGTATGGTTGAACTGGGGTCACAGGCTTTTTGTACTGGGGGGCTCTGAGCCGTGCCTCATCCTCCTGCCTTTCCTGTGGGGAAAAGGGATCTGTGGTGCTGCTTTCCCATTAAAAACCAGTTTCTGTGTGAGCCAGCAGGCCCGATTCTGGCTAATTGCTGGGAGAAAGACGTTCTGTAGTGGGAGGTGTTAAAACTGGGGCTGCCTCTGGAGGTGATGGGCTCAGGGGACACCAGAAGTGGCACCCCTGGGCAGCGGGGCCGGGCCATGGGGGGGGTCCAGGCCGTGGCGGGGTCCATGGTGGGGTCTAGTTGGTGGCAGGGACCGTGGCAGGGACTGTGATGGGGACCGTGGTGGGGTCCGGACCGTGACAGGGGTCTGGGCTGTGGCAGGGACCGTGGCGGGGTCCGGCCCGTGTCGGCCACAGCGGGGCCTGCGCGGCCTGAGGCGGCCCCGTCGCCATCGCGGCTCCTCGGGCGGGAGCGCCGCCGGCGGCACGCGGGCTCTAGCGGGGGTAGGTGGGCGTGGCCAGCGACGCAGCCAATCGCGGGCTCCCCCGGGGTGGGCGTGTCTATCGGCGCAGCCAATCGCAAGC
>JANHGL010017099.1:0-10310 GCA_024611195.1 Ceyx melanurus
GCCCCGGCGCTGACACCCCGCCGGTCCGCCGCCCGGGCCTGCCACCCTGCTCGCGACCGCGCTGCTGGGCTTCGGGCCGCACTGCCTGGCGCCCTCAGGCCGCAGCCGGACCTCAGGCCGTGGCCCGCCGTGCTTGCCCGCGGGCTGCAGCTGGAGCTGCGAGAGGCTTCTGGGCTTCAGTTGAGTAACCGCCCATGGCTGGAGAACTGTTCCTGCCTAGCTCATCGCAGGCATGCTTGCTCCTGCCGCACCCTCTAGAGTCGCCTCTTGCTCTCGTCCTCCCCTTGCTGCCTGCCCAGTGCCTGGTTCCTGAATAGATAGTCCTTGGTGTCTGGAAACAACAGAGCCTTGCATTGCCAGGGCTCTGCACAGCTCCCCTTCCTCTTGCCACTCTGGTTTTTGCCAGTGAAGTTCTTCTTGATGTGCCATCTGTCAGGGCAGCCCCTGGTCCCAGCTTCCTGCTCCCAGGCAGCTAGCACAGCAGCTCTGGGGCTGAAGTCTGTCTTGATCTTACTGTTTTGGGTGGGAATTTCTGAGGGTGTTTTGAGTTTTTTCTGGTTTTTTGGACTGTGACACCTGCCATCTAGATGTGAAAACTTAACAGTAGTAATGGGGAGCACTGAGCAACAGCCCCACTCTGACTGAGCAAGCAGCACTTCGATTCAGGTCTCACCAACAAGCAGGAGTGACCAGCAAACCATGAGAACTGTTCAGGGATGCATCTTCTCGGGCGCTAAGGCGCTAGACTATGTCTTATCAAGAGATAACTGCACAAGCCCGACGTAGAATTAGACAAAACTAAAACTGCCACAGCTGCATAAACACTGGAGTTGTACTGCAGGTCCTTATAAATACCTGTAGCCTCCCTAAACCCACTGAGCTTTCTGGCACAGCATTGGGTGGCACGGCAATGATCTCTCCTTGAGCAGGGACATTTCTCAAGCTTGTTTCACAGGGCTGAGAGACCCTTTACCCAGCATCTGATACCTACAGTGGGGTAAGTGGCAATTTGCTTTTGGCTTTGAGGAACATTGTGTGTTAGCAACATTTGTATATAAACAGCTATAGGTTAATTATTAGAAGTGTAGTAAGTCATAGAGTGTTTTATCACTGAATTATAGTTGAAATTGTCATTTAAATCTTGTCAAATCACTCTTTAGTTGTAATAATTATTAATAATAAGTAATTGCTGTTTCATGTCCACTCAATTATAGATTATCAGTTATGATGTAATAATTAATAAAACCCATTTAGTTAGGGGGGTTGGACTAGATGATCTTCTAGGTCCCTTCCAACCCCTAATATCTGTGAATCTGTGAATTTAGTTAACCCCATGATGATGACTTTACTTAATAATTCACCTGTGACCAGCTGACTACATTCTGGGGGTACCACCCTTTCAGGCTTCAGTAGAATGGCAGTATCTTGCATGCTCTCCATGGCAGAAAGTCTGGGGCCCTTCCACTTTCCCTTTCCTTCCTGAAACTTTTGCATTCTGGTTGGGGTATGGTGCTTGTGACTGGGTTCCAGTAGTCTGGTGAGAAAACTGGTGTGGATAGGGCATACAGTGCTGGTATGAATGCCTTACTGGGGGAGTTCTTGTGGGACAGTAGTTATTGCAAGGCTCTGACATCTGTTACCATTCCACAGGGAGACTGTGTCTGTAGGGGCTAAAGGATATCTCAAAGCAATGCTGCTGTCTCTCCCTGTGCTGATGCTCACTTTGTGAGTGTGCTACTCAGATGTCATCTGAAGATGAACTGACTGACGCGGTAGGTAACAATTTGCTTGCCTTCCTCCTGAAGGATGAGATTCCCTGCCCTAAAATCTCAGGTGGGGAGGATAATCTGCTAGAAGACTGCAGCCTGACAGGGGCTGAGGTGAGTCCTCTGCAAGGAATTGCTGCTGGACTGTGATTCAGGAGGCTTGACTCTCTGCTAAGTAAAAGCTTTTTCTCCACAGAAAATAGACAAGGACATGGATAACTTAATCACCAATGTGGTGCACGCCTTGGAAGGTGAAGAAGATGCGCTGAAGCGTTATTTGTTTTCTGAAAATCAACATCTGTCCCCTAGCCCTGGCAGTAGCTTTGATAGAAGCCCTTGGAACTCAAACAGTGTGCATACTGATCACAACTATTCCCTCCCTCTGGATATGTCTGTGATGGAAGGCATGAGCTCTGACATGGCAGAAGGAGGTACTTTTGTTGAGCTTTGTAAGTGATGTCGTGGCCTGTTTCTGTCCTGGCTACAGGCAGAAAAGCAATCCCACCTTGGGTTTTTTTGGGAGGGTACCAGGAAGTGACAAAGATTAGTTTAGTGCCTTTCTGTTGCCATAAAATTGTAATTTCTTGCTACTCAAAGCTGGTCAGATGCTGCCTCACTAAGGCCCAGCATTTCTTTCTTCTTCCCCAGGGAAATGGATGGATTTGGAAGGCTCAACCATGGCACTGGAACAGAGCTCCCAATTCCCCACTGCTGTCGCTATGGATGCTGGACCCCAGCTTGTGCCTGGAGCCGTTGTGCAGGTGCTAACTGCCATGCCTGTGGGCCCCAGCTTTCTCATCTGCTTATATCTTCACATCTTTCTTGGCTTGGCTCCTGTGAGGGGTATCTTTGAGGAAAGCACAATGCTGCTTTTGTTCTATATGCTTTCTGCCTGCCCTCTCTAACACTGACCAAAGTGAGTCCTTGTTACAGCCTGTCACTCCCAAACAGGCTTGTACCACTCTAATGCTTCAGCCAGAGTAGGAATTTGAAAATACAGGATGGTGCCCAACTGCCAAGTTCAGGGCTGAGTGCAGTGAGTCTTGGTGTCCTTTTCCTCCTCTCAAGGCTCTGGGGGTGTCCATGGGCACAGCAGCCTCTGCCTTGCTAATCAGGTAGCTAGAAAGAGCAATGAGGCCTGGTTGCTGTCACCTTCCCACTCGATGAATACTTTCAGGAGGCAGTTACACCACAAGTATCTCCAGCCTATTTTTTCCTGCTTGCTTGATGGCTTGTGAGCTGTATGCTCTTCATCTCCCTCAAATATGCCTCAGTTTTACTACACTGGGGAAGCTGCTGACTGCATCATCAGTCCAGAGTTTGCCTTGCAGCTCCTGAAGTCCATGAGTGGTGTGGGAGGGACAGAGGACCAAAGCATGCAGGCTGAGTGCTGAGACATGAAGAATTTGTGAGGGCTGGTTTGCCAGTGCCCCGGATTTGCTGCTAATGTGAAATTAACCTTTGCAGGATGAAGGGCATCTTATGAATGAACTGCACCAGTGTCACTCAGCTCAGGGTGATCATCATAGCCAGAGGAATGGATGCAGCCTGGAAAACAGGTACACACACACAGCAGTGTCACCCAACACTGAGAGACAGACTGGTTCTTTTAAAGTTCCTTGGTAGAATTATGACTATGCTAAATAGTAATTTCAATTAAATATTTGATTTCTTGGCCTATTATGATTAGTGTAATACTTTATGTTTAGAAGGGCACAGGATTTCTACAAACAGAAACGGTGCAGTACAATCTATAAGCAGCAAAATACAGAGTTTGTAATACAACTCAAGTTACAATTTCTAATCACCTGGACCCTCTGCAGAGCATGATATGGATCTTAATACACGGTTTACTAAATCAGTATAATGATATAATCTAGACTCCAAAGTTATAAAGAAATATGAGTGACTCCCTCAATCATGAGAGAAAGCAGATGATGATGGAACTGTCCTTGGCCAGGGAGGGCTCTGGGTCTTGTTGCCCAGCAGCTCCAGTCCAGGTTCCTCCTTAGGACTTAGTAACTGCTAGATTTTATGAACACTGCTCTGTGTGCTGTTATGCTTCCCTGCTTTTCTGGAGTCTCAAACAGCACTTGTTTGTCCGGGTGCCTGGCACCTTCAAGGCCAGTGAGGGAGTAACCAACCTGGCACCCTGGAATCTTGAGGCTGGTGGGGAGAGGAAGAAGAAATCTGCTTTGATTATCTGCTTGGTGCATGTGACCTTCAGGGCCTGCTAATGAGGGATGGGAACAAATACGTGACCCACTTGGTCGCAGATAATGGCTGCTCACCTCATAAAAAGACATTGGTTGTGCTGACTGCCCAACCTGCGGGCAGGGGTTGGGAGCATGGGAACTGCTCACAACCAGCTGTGCCACTGCTGGGGTGTTGCCACCCTGGGCAGAAAGTGAGGCTGACCCTGTGAAGCAGCAACTCTCTTCAGACATCTCAGAAGCTTGGGACACAGTTGGCCCTGCTCTTTTACACTTGCAGACAGCCCAGAACTTGCTCTGTCCAGGCCAGGCTTCATCCAGCCTGTTTTCCAGGTCAGGCCAGTTTGCAGTACAAGCCTGATGTCATAGATCTGCAAGGCTGGTATGATGCGAGCATCCTTAGGGATTAGTCTGGTGCTTCTTTGTGGGACTACGCAGGGCTCACCACTCCTCAAACCTGGTGGGAGATGTTGCTCTCCAGGCTTTGGTCCAGGTGGGGCCAGATAGACACAGATCTGTCCCAGCCACCCAGAGGTGGTGGCTTATAACCTGAGGAGGGATTCTGATTAAATTCCTGCTCTTGACTAACAAGACCTCTGTGTTTTTACCTTGTGCTGTTCATCTTTCCCAACAAGGTTGACAGTCTGCACAGCTCAGAACCATGAGCTGGAGAAAGGTGCAGCTGCTACAGAAGAAGACTATAGGAGTTCTTGTTGGAGTGGCAGAAGATGTGGTGGGGAAGGTTGTTCCCCTTTTTGGCCTGGTCTTGTCTGCAAAGGGGGGAGGAAGGAAGCACGCAGTGCTTGCTTCAGTCTCTGTGTTAACATGTGTTGCCTGCTCTCCTACAGGCCACTGCCCAAGCAGGTTGAGGCACAGCAGACCATGGCCACACAGTCCACCACCAGAACTGCCACAGAAAAAACCAGTAACACGGTGAGTGGCTTCAGCCTCAGTGCCTTTGAAGGGGTCTCTGCTGTCCTTGTAAGTTTGGGACCAAGGCATTTATTGGAGCTGATGGTTCATGTCCATGGCTTTTGCTGAGGTCTGTGCTATCTTTCTGTTTCCAGGTCATGGTTCTGTCCATCAACCTTAGTTTCTCCTCCAGCCTCCACTTGGTTCAGACCATTGAGCCAAACACAGAGATCAGAGGTGAGTGACTGAGGGCTGGCTCCAGGTGAAGTGCTGCCCCTTTCCTCAGTGATAGCCTGAACTCCAGTCTGCCTCCAGTCCACCAGTCTTGCCCCAGCTCTGAACTCTTCCTCAGCCCTATTGCAGAGGTCTGCCTGGGGCCAGGACCCTGGAGCAGGGGCAGTCCAGTCCCCCTTGGAGAACAAGTTGTGCTTGTACCTGGTGGCTGTGTAGTGTCCTCTCCCTGCCTCCCCTGGTTGGAGGCAGCCCTAGTTGAACAGTATGTTCCCTCCTCTTGGGCTCTGTGGTGGTCTGTGCTCAGAGCAGGGTGGTGAGAGGCTGGGAATGTCACAGCTGGATCTACCTCTCTTGCAGTGGAGTCACAGCAGATCTGCGAGTTCCCAAACCAGGCAGCGCCTGATGTGCAGAACACTACGCTGGAGGGGTTCAGCCCAGAGCCTGAGAATCTCTTTCAGTTGGGCAACTTCAGTGAATCACAGGAAGAGTAGCAGATATTCTCAGATATCTCACATATTCTTTCAGCAGCAACTACTTTTATGACCTATTAGCAGCAAGTTTCAAGCCAGGCCCTCCCAGGCCTCAGGAATAAGCATTCCCATTGCAGGCAGTGGTGCCAGCGGCATGGAAAGCCAAGAGGTAGGAAGGAGTGGGATGTGCTGCCAGAGTTTTAGCAGCACCGTGGCAATGAGATATTACCACTGCTACCTTCTGCTGAGGAAGAGTTGACACCTGGCACCTTGCCAAGGGTGGACAAACAAAGCTGTTAACAGTTTATCAAAACAAATTCTTCTGAATACTGTCCTATTTGCTAGCATGTCAAAGAGCTTACCTGGAAGTAAGAGTAATTTTAGGGTTGACTGTTTTCTGTGTATCTTTAGCAGAACTCTATCTGAGATGGGGTAGCAAGAGGGGAGCTTTGCTTACAGGTGATGACTTGGTCTGCAGCCCAGGGTGTATCCTGCAACTCACAGGGGTGGGCTGTAGCACAGAGGGGGAAGACAACTGAACCTGAGGTACCATACTTGATTTGACTGTATGCAGTTGGTGATGGAGGCCACTGCTCTACTTCTTCCCTGCCCAGGTGGAGGTAAACAGATTGCATCCTGCACTTCTTACTGTGTCTGGTGCCTGAAAGCATCTATTACTCATCCTTTCCCCTTAATTCTACAGTGTCACCTGATTCCCAGGTGTGAGATAGTGACATGACCTTCGTGACCTCACAGGGAGTAGTCCTGCCATGGCAAGAGACCCTGTGTGTCGCCTGTTCCTGCTAGCTTTTGAGCCACAGGCACAGCTCCTGACATGGCTAGAGAAGGTAATGTGGAGTCTTTTCCTAGCCTGTTTCCCTTAGGAGCTGAGCCATTAATCTCCCACAGTCCTGGGAGCAGGGGTTCTAGGCCTTGGGGAGAAGCCATGCCTGGAACTGGACTGTTGAGCATGCATGGAGGATAGAGCAGCAGAACTGCCTGCTCTTCTGAAGGCTTTTCTGGCTATAAGACAGTTTCACAGATGTGTAAGTGCCCAAGCTTTGCTACACTGGCCAGTGATGCAGTCAGGTGGTTCTGGTTCCTTTCCAATGTTTCTGCTCAGCAGAAACATTCTGAGATGAGCACAGTATTTCCTGCAGTGCATTTTAGCAGTACCTCTTGAACATCTCATCCTACTTCAAGACATTTCATAGAATCTATAGAATATTTTGGGCTGGAAAGGACCTTTAAAGATCATCTATCCCAACTCCCTGCAGTGAGCATGGATATGTGTGACTAAAGCAGGATAATAATTATTTCCTTATTAATAATGTGTGAATAAAAACTAGTGATGGGTGACTGTCCTCTGTGGTGGTTGTTTTGGTGAGGGGCTGGGTGAAGGCTAGGGGCTGCACCGGGAGTTGGGGGCATTGTCAGAGGAACCCAGGGAAGGCTGGGAGTGACCACCCTCAACTGAACAAAGGGGACTGCACACTGCCTTCCCTTCCCTGAGGTGGCTGCTGCTCCGCAGAGGACTTGCTGAGGTGTGCAAGTTTGCAGGGTAGTTACTTTGCTCTCACCACTAGTCATGGGTGCAAGCACATTACTGAACACTTCTAGGGTATGTTGTGAGCACCCAAGGAGTGACCTGCGTGCACCCAAGCTGCTGGCGCCGCGGAAGCGAGCTCTTCCCTGTTAGGAAGCACGAGGAGCCAGCATCTGCCTCCAGTGACACTTTCGTAATGGGGAGCTGCACAATCACAGGAAGTGCAGCAGAATCGAGTGGTGCCACAGCCCCATCCCCATGGCCAGGGGCTGTGGGGCGGCCCTACCTGATGGGGGTTGCTAAACCAAGGCTGGGCCTGGAGCTTGGTTGGTGTCACTGGGTGTAGGGGTCTGGGTAGACCCTGAGCTCAGGCTATGGATTCCAGCTTGGGGTTTAGGGGTGCAGAAGCACAGCAATGTGGTTGATGGGTGCAGGCAGCACTGCACTTGCACCCCACCCAGCCAGCAAAGGGAGCTGGTGCAGGCGAACTGGAAGATAGTGTCTGCCCAGGCACGACAGAGATGGTCAAGCGGCGGCGTCTCACTCATGGGCCCTGTCTTGGGACAGGCAGCTTGTATCAGGGTCAGGTCACAGCTCTGCCCTGGATGGGGCAGGCAGCTTGTGAGCATTTGCAGGGAACTACTGGACCTTTTCTCCAGGAGCCATGTGGGTGGCAGGAAGGTCGAGGGTGCTGTCCTCGCTTTTGTTTCACGTTTTGCAGTTGAAGGGGAGGGTGTGTAATGCCACAGCTGTCACCTGGTTTTCTGGGCCAGCACTAATCAATATTGTGTGAGTCATGCAACATAAAACACAGTGATGTTGCCAGCAAAGTAGGGAGAGGCCACCAGAGTCAGGCTTTGGCCAGGGGTGGTTGGGGTCAGCACCATGATCCGCAGAGGTCTGGCTTGCTTGACAAATGTCAGGAGGGCAGAAAGCTCTGGGAGAGGGGCCAGGCTAAGTCAGTGAGCTCCTTTCCTTTCAAACACAGCTGAGCACAGACTCTGGCTGCCAGGCGCTGCCTGCACCAGCCAGCGCAGCCCTTCCATGCAGAAAGCTTGTGGCAGTGGCTGGGACATTGCAGAACCCACAGCTGGTCCCTGTGCTGCACCGGTGATGCTGGGAGCTGTGGGAATGGCTGTTCCATGGTCTCAGCCCACGGCGCTGCCCCAGAGATGCTGTTTGTCATCACTCTCTGTGTTCTCAGGCCTGTCCCAGAGCAAGCGGCTCTAAGCCAGCGAGAGGAAGGAAGCCCAGGCTGGGCCTCACACCGTGGGGTAAAGGGCGGCGATGACAAAAATGCCCGGAATGAGTCCTTTGGCCAAGGAGGCTTGCACCTTATTTCCAACAAGCAGAGGAACAGTAGGTGCCTGGCTTTTCTGCCACCTTCCTCCTCCTCCTGGCTGCAAGGTCTATGTGACACCTTTCTCCCCTGACGGCTGCAGGAATCAGTGTGGGCTGTGTGTGCAGCAGCCCTGCTCACAGATGCATGGCCCTGCACTCTGGCCCAGCTCGGTGTCATGGGCCCTGCTCGGCCTCGCCAAAGTGTTCCCTCTCTCATTCCAAAGGTCGACCCATATCTAGGGCATGTCCCGGCAGATGCCTGCACCAGCATGGTTGGAGCACACCAACAGGTCAGAAATAGGAGCCTTTCAGGCAAAATATTCTGCTCAGCCCTTGGCAAGGCCTGTACCAGGGTTGATAAGTGAAAGCCCTCTCCCTTTTGTTTGGTGCCACCCCAAGTGCTGGCAGTTCCACCTCCTTTCCACACCAGCGACATACTGAAAGTCATGAAAGCATGGAAGGAAATTTGCTGCCTATTGCTGCGGAGGGCCTGGGCTGTGTGACTGGCACAAAACACTTCCAGCTCACGGCTTGAAAGGAATGGCGTTTTCCTCTTTTTCTAGGGAATCAGTGTTTCTACGAGAGGTGGGAATTTCAGTCAGTAACAGAAGTCAGACACACCCTCCCTGTCCGGGGAAACCCTAACCCCGCGTCAGCACCCACCCTATTTTTATCCACTAGCACCAGCTGCTGGATATCGGTGGAAACACAAAAAGCAGCAAAAATCGGAGCGCCTGGGTCAGACAGCAGATGGAAATACAGCGATGGAGCCGCTGCTTTCCCCCAGCTCCCGACTCCGGGCACCTCAGCGGCTGGGCTGCTGAACGCCAGGGAAGCCGGTCGTGCTGGGAGCACTTTGCCAAGGTGCCCGAGACAGGAAGGCGAGAGGTCAGGCTGGGGTGCCCGAAGAAGCCCAGCCAGTGCCAGATGCGTCCTTGTCCTTCCCCTTTCGCTCCCCCTTTCTCCGGTCAGGTGGGCGCATCAGGGGCTGGGCTGGAGCCGCCCAGGTGGGCATTGCTCAGGGACACGGTCGCGCTGAGAGTCTCTCGTGGGACGGGCTCTTCGGCAGCTTTGCCCGAGCCCCGGCTGGCGCAGCCCCCGCCGCAGCGCGTCGCCGGCGCTGGGAAAGGGCGGCTGCCGGTTCTGCGGGACCCGCTTGGGGCACCCGAGAAACTCGCTCGGCTCTGCTCTCGGGGGTGGGAAGGCTCTGCCCGGAGCCGGACCCGCGGCCCTGGGACGTGCTGCCTGCGGCATCTCGCTGAGGCTGGGCCTCATCCTGACGCTTGGCCACAGCTTGGCGTGCCCTGCAGTCCTGGGGACGCCCGGGAAAGACCCCGAGTAACAAGTCACTGCAGCACAGTGGCAGGTTTGCGGGGGCAGCGTTGCTGCAGGCTGCGGGGGTGGGAGGGAACATGGGACAGTCAGTACCCAGAGGCTCTGCGGCGCGCAGAGATGCTGCTGCACGAAGCCCCCACCCCATGGGAGCGTGGCTGTGGGGCGAGACAAACCCCTGGGTTTGGGGCAGAGCGGGAACCAGAGGCAAGACCCCATCCCCATAGAAACCCCTTATTTTCCACCTGGTGTGTGCCCAGTCTTCACACTGGCCTGAAGTTGCCTGGGAAAGCAGGAAGCCGTGGGCTGAGCACTGATGAAATACAGCACGGCAGTGGGAGGATATGTCCTATGCATGGTGCTCCTGTATGTGCAGAGCTTTGTGAAAATGGGATCAGGTGGCTGGAAGTGACCCAGAGACACCCTGCCCATTGCCTGGACTAGGAGCTTGCAATGTTCTCCTGCTTATCCTGGCCTAAAATTATATTTAGGACCC
>JANHGL010017100.1:0-35034 GCA_024611195.1 Ceyx melanurus
GCTCCGCCATCTCCCAGCCGTTTCGCCGGGGCAGCCGCTGCCCTGCCTCCTCCTCCCGCCTGCTGCCCGGGTGCGACGGGATGGCCCGGCCGGCCTACAGCGCCCAGCTCGCCGGGGCTGGGCTGGCGCGGAGCCGGCTGCCGTGCTGCAGTGCGAGCCGCCATGGCCCTCCGAGCTGTTACATATGCCTTGGTTTGGTTTTTGTTTTTTCCTTTTGAGTGTTGGGGTTTTTTCCCTTTGCATTTTCCCCCCCTTTTTTTCTTTTTTGTTCTGGTTTTTCTTTTTTTTTTCCTTTTTCTTTTCCCGAGCAGGTTTTCCTGCAGCTCGCTTTGGGTGGAGGCGTGTGGGGGTGATTTCGGAGCTTGCTCTGCGGGAAGTTGCACCTTGTGGCTCCACTGCAGACCCAAATTAGTTGAGCTAGGAAAGCTTGGCTTGAGCAACCCCTTCAGAGGGCAGGACAGGGAGGAAAAGCAAACACTGGTAGAGAGGTGGCCTCCCTGGTCAGGCTAGAGCAGGACCGTCCTGCGGACCCTGTGGGAGGGAGAAGGTAAGTGGCTGCTTGGCAGAGGCTGCCTGCGGGAGCGGCATGTGCCGGGCAGGGTGCGCCCTGCCCGCCAGTTCCTGCGGCTCAGGACCAGCCGCTCCGAGGGTTGGTGAAACCCGTGCTGCGGAATGTGCCGAGGCTCAGGGGTGTTTTCCTGCGAGGGAACAGGGTGCTGCCGCTAAAGTGGCACCGCAGCCCGCGCCTTTCGCAACGACGCGAGGGCTTCGGCTCATCTCTCCCATTTCTTGTGTGTGTGTGTGTGTCCCCCTTCTCGGTATTCACCGGGTCAGGCTCTGTCGAGAACAAGCGACAAACCGTCCGCACAAAACAGAACACGTTTCCATGGAGGGGGGGGAAAAAAAGCGTCTGCAGTGCCAGGCTGGCTTTAAAACGCTGCCTCTGTGCCCTGCTGTCGGAGCCATGGCAGAGCCTCAGTCCCTGCAAGGAGCGCCTTGTCCGGCCAGACCGCCTCGAAACGCCTGGCCCTGGCTTGTGCCAGTCCTGGAACAGCCTGCCCGCTTTACAATCGCTTTAAATCATAATCTGCCGGTAAACTTGGAAGAAACGGTGACGTTATTCTTAGCTAAACACCATTAAAATGCTGCTCTGCTGTTTCTCAGTAGAGGCGAATAGCATTTTAGCTTCCTGGAAATGGCCGAAGCAGGCGACACGGAGATCCAAGCACGGTGTAGAGCTGCTCTTGCTTTCTGCAGGGGGGTTTTGGAACTGTAATGGAGACGTCTCTGCAGCTTGCATCATTGCGAGTTCAGTCAGCACATGAGGTGATTAAAAAAGAGCAGTTTTAACAGCATCGGCTATTAACTGTCCCGGGATTTAAAATTCATGCTTACATAGATGTTTGAATATTAGTAATACCTGCATTTAAACCTTTTCACGCTGGTCTGTTTCACCCCGAAGCAAACTAGCTCTGCCTCACACAAGCCTTTGAAACGATTCAGCCAGACCATAATACCGTGGGAGCTTAGGCAGCTTTGTCTGTGCTTGCACCTCTCCGCGCATTTTTCCAGGACTACGATCTTTGTCTGCAATTAATCATTGCTCAGGATGGCCGTTCCCGGTGGTAGAATCAATAAAGTGCTTAAGATGGGAGAGGTTCCAAACACGTGAGCCTGGAAGCGACTACGTGGGAAGCAGGGCCAGAAATTGCTGGGGCAGCAGGCGATGGACAGCGAGCCCGCCGTGCATTGTGCGGGTCCTCAGCACTTCTGGAAATTGGTTTTGTAAGTCTGAGCTGAACAATTTATTTCCCTTTTTTTTTTTTTTTTTTAGAGTTTCTAAATGACTTGATAACGTTCAATGTAGTTTAAAAGTCACCAAGGCAGTTGAGACCGGTTGCACTCTCGGAGTGGGTGGTTTCATGGCTGAACCTCTTATCTGAAAAGCTAAATGTACTGGTACAGCATGTTTTAAATCCCAGAAAGGTCAAAGCAGACTTTCATACTCGAGTTAGATTGACCCTGGTTTGCTGGTGAGACTCTTTAGAGAAAGAAAGAGATCTTTCAGGGGAAAAGGAGGGGGGGAAGGTTGGGGTTTTTTTCTCTTTAACAGCTTGTGGTGACTCTATGCACATTCTTGAAGCAAAGGGGTTTGTTCTTGCCCACAGCCTCCCTCCCCTGCATTGTTGAGTGGAAAACTCCTATGCTAATTATTTCACTGTCTGTTATCAATAAGGAATGGTTTAATTTCTTTGGCAAAGTGTTGCAACAAGAGCAAATTAGATTGAGAAGCGCAGTGAAATAAAAAATATGCAGCTGTTCTGCCAAACAATGGTCGTGACTGTTTACAACACTTTGTTTTAGCTTGGCTTGTACACAGAATCCTTTATGTTGAAGGTTTTCGTGTCACAATCCACTGCTTGTGCAAGGAAACTTGATTAATAGCTTATGATAGGACAAAAGAGACCTGGGTTCATGTGGTTCGACTTCCTGCATTATGCAGGTCATAAGATTTTTGTGAATTTGTTGCATTTTCCTATTGGAAAGAACTTAACTACAGCGTGCCTGGAAAACATCAGATTTTCACTTCCAAATGGGCTGTGAGAGGCAGGAAAGTAAGACTTGGTAAATGGTTTCCATCAAAATCTACCTGACAGGCTAGAAATCAAAATACCTTTTTAAACTTGTCTAGTTTCTGCTTTCAGTTTCTGGTTGTTGCCGTATCTCAAGTCTGCTTGACAGAGGAATGCTCCACGGCCAGCTTTCTGTCTCCCTGTAGCTGAACAACTGAGCAGTTCACACTCTGGCTGCAGAGCTCCCCCTCGGGTCCATCTTTACTAATCCTCTCGCCATTCCTGCCGCGCTTTCCTCTGAACGTTCCAGTTTCTCACCGTTTTGCTCTGGGCAGAAGGGGACGGAGAGATCAGCGGCGGCCGTACCCACGCCAAACAGCCCTCCCGGCCAAGATGGCTGTGGGAGGCATCCAGGGATTACTCCAGCCCACGGTCAGCTGCTTTCCCAGCAAGGCTCCCAAAATACTCTGGGCTCTGCTCCTCCTCAGGGACAGCGTTCCAGCCCCGGCGGTTCGTGCTCTTTGTTCTGCATGTGTTGGCTTTACAGTCAGGCAAGTCCCTAGACGGCACTGGTGCTTGCAGTGGCTTTTTTGGGGGGGAGGGAGGTTTATCCCCCTTCCTGCTACTGGTGAGTGTCATCCACAAAGTGGATTGGTAATAATTGTATAGTTTCTTCCAGATGCACCACTGCTGCTGCCCTCACAGCAGGAGTTTCCTGGTTCTGGGTGTGTGTACACCCAGCCATGTCAATAATGTGTCAGGAGGAGGGCTGGATGTGCACCGTGCTCTCACCACACCCCGGGTTCATGGGAGGAAAGCCCAGTTGAGGAGCTGGAAGGGAGCCAGCAGGCACACTGCAGTGTTTGCCTGATCTGCTGTCTCTCTCAGATCCATGAAATCATGGAGGGCCCAAACCAGGTAGTTGCATGACCTGTAAAAGGAAGATGACAGCTCTAGGTGACAGTGGTTACAACTGCATTTTGAGACCTTGTCAGATGGATTCCAATCCACTGAATGGATTCTTACAGTCTCCTACTCATCATCACATAAATGCTTCCCAGGGCTTGCTCACCAGCCCCCTTGCAGACATCTCCTCCTGGTGCTATACCATTTACCACCAAACCAGTTTCTCTGTCAGCAGTGACACGTGGAAAACAGACTCCCCAATCCATCAGATTGTCCAGCAGAGATGTTTATTCAGTGCAGGATGCACGGGGGGGGGGGTATCCCCACCACAAATGTGCACCCTCCAGCAGTAAAGCAGAACCAATCTAGAGCTGTGTTACATATTGATTAGGTTTTGCAGAACCCCTGTACATATGCATGGTCTGTCCCCTCTTCTCATGCAAATGAGGGCTCCTTCCCTCTGGGCAGGTAGGGGTCTCCAGGGTCTTTGAGGATGAAGTCAAAGTCTTTCTCACAACTAAACTTTTTACCTTGTGCTTGCTCTGTGAATTTCTGGCACTCTCCTCTGCCACAGAAGTAGCCCAGGCTGGATTTTCTGCAGCTAGCTTGTTAAGGACACTGAGACACCATCCTGCCTGATTGCCTCTCTTGAAAGCATCCCCCAACCCTATTGCTACCTTGTTAGTGCCCCTACTGCCCCTCCCTTATCTTGGGCTATCCTCACACTTGTTTGCTCTATTGTTAGTCAGGAAGCAGGCCTGTGTCAGCAGCTAAACTCACAAAGCTGTGTCTCCCGTGGATTTGTGTTCATAAATGCCCCCTGACAAACCTTCCAGCTCTTCCCCAGTCTCTTTCCCTGGCTGGTTGAGGAGTGGGCAATGGGCTGGCTGGGAGCTCTACAGAGGCCCCACCTTGAGCTCTGCCCACCTTCCCCCGAGCCCAGGGTGGTGCCTCTGCTACCTACTCTGCTCAGCTCTTCATTCAACACCTACATACATTTGGGACTTCTTCCCCACTGCCAAATCTCATTGAGATGGGAGGAAGGGGAGGAAAACTGAACGTAGAACACCACAGTCACATTAGACTTTTATTTTTAGGAATCCATGCTAAGAATATCAAAGGAATATTGAGTAGGAATATGGATGGGTCTTTGCCTGCTCAGAGTTGGGGTTTTTTGCCATGAATTGTTTTTTTTTCCCAAGAGGAGCAGATGATCCACGTAGGGAATTACTCAGCCAAAGCAAGCAACCTCCTGACAGATCTCACCTGTGTCCCAGCATGTTCTGGGGGTGGGATGGGGGCATCAGACAATGTCAGGGAATCACAAGCCTGCTGTGGGGTTTGGCTGCCCCAGTGCAGAGCTGTATGGTGATGCCCAGTGGTGGAACAAACATTTATTTATTTTAAGATCCATACAACTTTTGATGGACATGTTGGGTATTTGCCAGGGCTGGGTTTTTTTTTGGCTTCTTTTTAAACTGTATCTGTTCATTTTATTTCTGCTAGTGTTATGACAAAGCCACCTCTGTAAGATAGGTAGTGAGTGCTTTCAGAGATCTAATCACTCGAGCTGTAAAGGAATAAAGAAGCTGTTTCAGCACCTGACTTGCAGAATGTTTTGTGTTGTTTCTTGCCTATTGAAATGCAGCTGCTATTGAGACTCTGTGATCCCATCAGAATGTACAAATGGTTATTTTTTTAGGCTACTTTCAAGCTTAGAGAAATGATGAAATAAATCAGGAAGGCTGGTGAGTCTCATTAACATTCTAAAGCCATCAAATGACTAAATGTTTCAGTGTTTCATGGCCTAAACAGTACAGATTAAAAAAGAAAACAACAAAAAAGGACCATTTAAAGAATTCGGGCACTCGGAGAGCTTGAACCAAAAGAAAAGACAGGCCCAGATAAGTTATCTAGAAGGGTATTTTTGCATTAAAATGTGTGGATCCAGCTGCCTGTCATTAAGCAGCCTGGATGTGATGGTAGCTGGAGACCCGTGAGCCTTTGTAGCCAGTGCAGCACACACAGAACAGTCTGATCAGGTGAGAAAATGCTGGAGCCAGAAGAGAGATGACAAAGATCAAATGGAATGAGTTTAGCTTACAAATCGAAGCAGTTTCTTCTAAGGGGTGTGATGCAAACAACATGCCACACAACACCAAGGCAGCTTTGCCCTTGACTTTGTCACCAGGGCTCTCGGGGCTGCAGTTCAGCATCCCCACCTTGATTTATTTTCTGACAGGGCAGTTGGGAGAGCCCCAGCTGGCCCGCTGAGCCCCGGCTTGCAGCCGAGTGGGGCCAGAACACACAGAATTAACAAATGCTTTGCCATCTATTGCCTTTCTGTGCTGCTGCAGAGCTGCAGCTCCCAGTTGCTAAGCAGCTGCAGAGCCCTCTCTGCCTTCGCTACCAATCAGCTGCACTGAGGGAGCAACTCGGGTTCCCCTTGATCAGCGGAGAGAAGCCAGCAGCTCCAACCCAGGAGCAGCAGCCATAGCAAAATCGTTCCTTTTGCTGGCTGGCTGATGGGCCCCCCGGCAAAGCTGCTGGAGCGAAGGGACACTCGGTGGCCCAGGAGCAGAGGGTGGCAGGGAGGGGAGAGGGAGAGCCAGCATATGTGCACAGCAGAGGTTACAAAGACAGCAGATCCTGGCGGAGCAGGGGGCACGCAGCGAGGAGAAAGGAATGGGAGAGAGGCCAAAGGCACAGCTCCGAAGCAAAAAAGAACCCCAGGAGGAGAGTGTGGCATATGGAGGGGGGAAATAAAGCAGAACTTGCACAGCCTGCCAATAATTGAATAGAAAATACAGGAGGGAAGGAGCTTGATTCATTACAGCCCTTCACCTTGTGGAGAAGGCTACACCCGGGCAGAGGAGGTGTGGAATACAACAGCATCTTTCATGTTGCAGAGTCAACTGGGGGGTTTACATTTCAACCCCTGCCATTGGTGCTTTTCTCACTGCATAGCCCCCTTGCCTTTTGTTTAGGCTTGATTCCTGCAGGCTCTGTTCTTATCTTTGCCTAGTTTCTATTTTCATACTTGCTTTAGCTCTTTTTGTTTTGTTTTCAAGGTAAATCTTAAACTAAAATACCATTTCCAGACATTTATTTTGACCTTCAAGAGGGCAGGCTGCTGCTAATTCCTAACTGAAGTTGGTTTCCACTTAATCCACAAAGCCACTGCTACTTTTCTCTCCCTCTCTCTTTCCCAGGAGCTGCTGATGGGGAACTGGGTTCCCTTTACTTCCCAACACCTTCCCTGGCACGTTGTCTTTCCTTTTCCCTGTGCAGTGACCAGCAGTGTGCAGGAGTGGTTCCTGTGGCAGTAGATGACCACAAAGGCCTGACACATTGCAAAATGGGGGGGGTGCAGAAGTGTTGCCAACATCTGTGGAGGGGTTGTGACCAAAAGAGATTCTGGTTCCACCACCTCTCAGCTGCCCATGTGAAAAAAATAACCTCATGGTCTCAGAGCTTAATGTGCAGTTGGCTGTGGAATAGGAAATACCAGCAGAGCTGGCTGGGAGGCAGGGATCTATACGTTCCTCTCTCTGGCTCCTCCAGACAGAGGACTGAGGGGCACATTTGTATGGGAGGGTGGGGAGAGGAATGAAAGCTCCTGCAGCTGTTGCCCTGCTCTGTGGCCAGACCTGGCTTGCTTGGAGGCCTATCGACTGAGAACACTTTTCCCCAGGTCCAAAACTGAGTCTTAAAAGGAAGACAGAGGTGTCCTCCCAGCTCTACTGGGGTGAGGATTTGCTCTGGGCTCTGTGTATGTGGATTTCAAGCCAATAAAAAAACCCAACTTGCCAAATATGCAGCCAGATGTGTATTGTACTTGGAAGGTTTTTGTCTGAGATGCCTGATTCAGAGGGATGCTGTGTTTGATTCCTTCTTCCATTTGTCTGGAATCCTGTGTCTCTGAACAGGCACTGTCTCTGCTATTGTTAGACTTCTAAGACCATTCAAGGTCTAGGGGCAGTGACATTTCACACGTAGATTCATCTGCCCTTCACTCAGGGGCATTTGTAGCATTATGAGATACGTACGTTTAATTAGAACCCTTTTAACCAGGAAATCTCCCCGCCTTAAGAAATCAGAGCTACTCCATTAATCCCAGCAAGCAACTGGGAATTTGACAGCGTGCCCGTCGTTAGGAGGAGAGTCAGGAAGGGTGCAGCGTGTGTGGGAAGAGAGAAACACACAGGAAACCTGCCACCAAGGACAGCCCTGTGGACCCAGCTGGCCCAGGGCTGAGCGCCAGCCCGCGACTGGCCGGCACCCCGGGGGCTGGGGCAGGGCTGGCAGGTCAGTGCCCTCCACCTGCCTGTGTCACCACCAGCATTGCTCAAACACCCTCCCGACCTGCTCTGGTGGCTCACAGCAGAGACCTCCAGCAGCTCCACCCAGGTCGCTGTGCACTCGACCCAGCCAGCTCTGAAGCAAACATGACACAATTGCAGCTGGGTTCATTTCCAGCGCCTGGAGTTATTCATTAGCCAGCTCTGAGCGTGGCTGTTTCTGAGCAGGGTGTGCTCTGCTCGGGTTAATGGCTGCTCTGGGGTCTGAGAGAAACTCAGGCTGGGCCTGGCCTTTGTCTGGCAATGCTCTGACAAGCCACAAACCTCTCTGGCTGTGGCCAAACCTCCATCCCCGGGTGTGAGCTTCTTCCCAGCCAGACAACGGCAGAGCAAGTGCTTCCTGCTTAGCTCTGTACATCTAGCACTCAACAGAAACCAGGCAGAAATTATGGTGCTTCCTGTCAGGTTATGAACAGAGGATTTTATCATCTCTTCACTCTGTAGTTGCTGCCTTTCTGCAAGAAGTTTGCACAAGTGTCAGAGGGGAGGATGCAAACTCCACACATTAACTGCCCTTTAATGTACATTACTCAGCAAAACCCCGCCCCTATTTCATCAGCAGTCCTCTCTCATACCCTACTTTGTCACCATTTTTCTCCTATGAATATCCCCAGCTTCCTCACATTCTTGGTTGGCCCAGTGGTTCAAGAGATCCCTGCCTGGGCCAGGTGTGAGAGTGATGGCTACTGCAGAGCCAGTGCAGCAATGAAGTGCTGATCAAAGCCCAGCTCTTGTAGTGGCTCTGAAATACACACTTGTCCCAGCTGCATTGTAGCTCACATAGTGGAAAGCACACTGAGCAGGCCAAACCTGGGATGATTTAAACCTGAGGTTCTCAAAACCCTCACAAAAAAAGTACCACTCCACACATTTCAGGTTTAGTGGAATCTGCCAACCAGTTTTGGGGGAGCATAATCCACATTTGGCCATCTAAAGTGGACTCACCTACTCCCTGCTTCATAAGCTGAAGAGGCTGAATGCAACTCCTGCTCTGGTGCTGTGATCATCCTGCTTAACACACACTCCTCCTGGTATCAGCCCTCCCTTGTCTCTAAACCAGCCCATACTTCCAAAGAAAATCTTTCTCTCTATCAGGAATGGGGGGAGAAGAAGGGCACAGTAGTCTGAACAAAGCAGATACTGCAGAGAGCACTCTGACCTCTGGTCAGGTGGAGTGTTGGGTAATGAAAACACAGGAGGGCAGAGGGATTTTAGGGGTGTATACTAAAGGGGTGGGTTGGAGACAGGGTGAAAATGCACCGTGTAGCAAGAAAAGGTATTTACAGCCCTTTTCTCTGCATTTCCCAAAATTACTTCCTGATGGGATTTCTTCTCTGCTGCAGATCTGGATGCAGAAAAGCATCTGACATTGATTGATTTCATGCAGCTCTGTAGCAGAGTCCCTGTGCTCTCACTCAGCCTTAAGCAGCCTCTGCATCCCTCCTGAACCTGCTGCTGCTGCCTGTTCCTGTGGTAAAACTGCACCACGGCTACCAACACACACACAACCTGCAGGTCTCACCTGACACCAGGCCATTGGAATCCCTCTGCAGCCCATCTCCAGCTTCCCTTCTCAGCACAGGGGTGGAAGATGAGATCCAGCTCTGCCAGCAGTTGACAAATGCCTCTCCATCCCTGGGAGAATCCACACCAGCACATCTGGGAGACACACACAGCGCCCAGATGCACGGGGGCAGGGTTATGGTGCTGTTGGCAGACACTTGCTTGTTCATTTCATGTTTATCAGCCATCAGTCACCCTGTTTGATGTTCCACAAAAGCACAGGATGATCTTAAGCTCGTGTGTTACCCGTTTTTTTACAACAGAACTTGGCTGCAGAACTCACACTTCAGGGAGCAACAGAACCTGGAAACTGCCCCATAGCTCCTCCCGTATCAGGCTGAGCTGTTGCCACCTTGATTTACATATTGTAAAGGAAGGGGGGGGTCCCCCCTCACAGCAGCAAAGCCAAGAACTCAGTGTCAAATCAAAGGTGAGATTCAAAATGCAGCACATTGGCCACGGATACCTCAGGTAGGTGGGCACCTCAGAGGAAATAACCCCTGGGACAGTACCCTACAAACTGCTGCTCTCTGGGTAGTAGTCAGTGTGTAGCTTGTGAGCAAAATCTGTTCAGGCTACATCAAAGTGCCTGAATATTGGCTGCCTGATGGTGCTGAGCTGTGTGTCTCGTTTGCCTAAGGCCTTCTGTTGCAGCCCCTTGCCCTCTGGGCTCTAAGGTAGCACGTGGGCAGATTTTATGAGGAGTTTCTTGAGAGTTTTGCTCTGATTTAGGGCTGCTTGAGCCAAGCGAAACAGGAACTATATTCCCAAGGCATGAAAAGGCAGAAAGGAAATTTTCTTATTGAAAGATAGTTTTTCCATATTACTTAATTGTCTGATACCTTTCTGGCAGCATTTCCCACTGGGAAATAAAACATAATATGGTTCCTACACAGCCAAACAAGAACGTAATCATGGTTTAGGTGGGGTTAGACATCTTAGGAACTGGCAGGTGTCACAGCCACCTTGCCTTCAGTGAAAAAGGCAATTGAGAGCCCTTATGAAACAAGGGATTTACATCAGTAGGAGCTACTACACAAAAAAAACAGGCACATGGCAAGGTCTGAATAGATGGTGAATCATGTGGCCCAAGGGATTTTTCAGGGTGGGGGCGTGTGTGTAAGATATCAGGCCATGAGGACCAGATGGTGGAGCTCTGCATGTGCAAGAGAAACAGCAAGAAACACTACAGAAATGGATACTGGGAAGCAGCTGAGACTCAAGGAGACAGAGCTTTGATTTGGAAAAAAAAAAGGTATTTCCAGGGTTGAGTGAGGCTGGAAAGAGGCTTGGGAGTGTGAGCAAAGACACAACTGTGGAAAGAAAATAGTACAGTTGTTCTGTAAACATACTGAAATGCCTTATCTACCCAGCTCTGTCACAGGCTCTCACACTGACACTGTCACCTGTAACAACTTTGTGTGTCTAAGGTACAGCTCAGCTCTCCCACATTACTGTTTCCCCTTCCCTGTCTGCCCCATCAGTTCACACCAAAGCCTGTGGGGCAGAGATTGTTCTGCAGTAAGGGTCTGTGCACACAACAAACAATTGTTGCCTTTGCATAACTTCTGAAATGTATTGGAAATTCTACTTACAAAGTAAGTCCCATTCTTTAGGGTTTGTCTTTCCTGTTGTAGACTCCTCAGGGTGTTGCCTCTTGCTCTGTATGTACACGCTGGAGTTGGAATTCACTGCTGAAAACACAAATAATATCACTGGTAATGTTCAAAAATAAATATTTAAGGGTCTGTCTTGTTAGGCACATTCTTAGCTAAGTTCATGACTATGCCCTTTGACATAAAAGAGGCTCCTTGTTCTTATCATTAAGTCTTTGTAAAGCTGGGGTCTGTAGTATCAAATAGACATTTTTAAGTGTATTTCAAACCCGAAGTTCTAAAGACATTTGGGAGGAATAAATCCCCATTCTTGTCCAGCTCCTATCACCTTTTCTAAACCAGTAATCCCAGCATACAGCAGGTGGCGTGTGCTGCTCCCCCTCACCGCCTTTGTGCCTGCGAGGGAGTCCCAGCAGCCTGAGACCTTGCTGGTGAGCTAAAATAGTTGTATTTTCCATTAGAAATATTGCTGCAAGACATGCTTCTTGGCCTCAGGGCATGCGCTAAAATAGAGCTTAATTGACTGGAAACTGGAACACTGGAAGCATTCAGAGTTCCTCCAAACAGAAGAACAAAGCTAACCAGAGTCTTTTGTCAAATGTGTTAACATATTTACTCTTTAAGACAGTGTTTTGTGAGCAGTAATATTTACAGTTGTGCTTCTCTTCCCTCGACTCTCTGTGGTGACAACACTCATTAAATCTCCATTTCCTTCAGATCTTCAAGCACATAACAAGGGAGAAGCAACTCAAACACCACGATGGTGTTTCCCTAGGAGGTCAGGCTGGGGTTAATGCCTCGAGGTTCTTTGGCTGTACCAGACCTGTCCAGGAGGCTGCAGCCACTGCTCCCTGGGGTTGATATTTTGAGAAACCTGACTGTTGACTTATTTCATCAGCCTGTAGTGTAAAAACAGTCATAGCTTCGATATTAAACCTAATCCATGAGTCATTTTTGGGTGTCCTCATAACTAAGCCAAAATCCCACAAGCAGCATCTTTTAAAAATCATTTAACTTCCAGCATGAAAGACACGTGAGAAATGGAAAAATTGTTCTGTGAGACGTGCAAGCAAAAACAGAAATAAAAGCAAAATAAGCAACCTACCAATGACCCACAACATAGTTTTATCCCACTCAAAAACTTTTATGGCAATAATTGCCTTTAAAAACCCCACCCTGAGTGACAGTATTCAATTACAGCCAGGCCACCAAGTCTATCTGAGGATCGTGACACTGGTTTTGAGCCAGGTCCAAATAAATCATTTCAGGGTAAAAATAACTCTTCCCTGGACCAGTCCTTCCCATGCCAAACTGGGATACCCTCAGCCATTACAGCCAGCAGGAGCTGAGGGCTTTTACTGTATTCTGGATAAGATATATTAAGATTGTGGTTCATAAAGCATCTTTTTAACAGCTTGTGAATTCCACACACTTGCATCAACCTTTTCCTCAGTAAAACGGTCAGCTTTAAATCAGTGTGAATTGGGCTGCTTTATTATTATTTGAATAATAAGGTATTTACACATCCTTATCTTCCAAATAGCCTTTGCTTGCTTTTTCCTTGCCTGCTGCACAAAGCAGGGTCGTTCCTGGAGAGGGATGGGGAGCTCAGCCGTGTTTGCTTTTGGTCTGGAAGGCCATCTAGTGACACAACTGTGCAGGAGAAAAAGCAAAGCCCCGCCTGAGCTGTGATCGGGTTCTTTATTTACTTACTTAGTTGAATCCCATGATCTTGCCACGCTCCACTCTGCCCTTGGGGGTCTGTTGCTCTTCACATAGGTGGCATTTCCAAACTTTTTAGAGTCGATTTTGATTTCTTAAGAACGGATGGGGTTTATTTGACAGGCAGCATGCTGTTCATCCCTGCTAGGAAAGAAACACGAGGTTTTTTAGTGGAGAATGGTGGTAGGTTGGCACCTGAACTGTGTTGTGAACAGGGCATCACTCCCCTGACCTGTCCACGTATCTGGCTGTGGCACCCCCTGCTTCCATGGCACGAAACAAGCCAGGCAGGTGTTTGGAGCCACCACATCCCTACAATTAAAATGCAAAATTCCCATTTGTTTTCATCACAGCTCACCTTGGATGGCTGGGACTGGGTGAATAAGCAACAAGTGGAGCCGTGGGTTCCTACTCGAGCAATAAGCAGCAGAAAACAAGCAGCAGGTCTCTGCCACTCCCAGTGCCAGCAACCAGATGTTTCAGGGGGTACCTCAGGGGGTCTCTGCCTCTCCCCCATCGTGGCTGGCATGGCACCCACTGCATCCTCTTGCCTGTCGGGGCTGGGATCTGCTGCTGCAGTGGTGGAGGCTGAACTGGAAGACACCCTCAGCCAGGCCCGGGGTAAACCGACGTGGTGCTTGGGTCCGAAGGGGCTCCCTGGAGGCAGAAATGATGACAGAGGGGCTTTGGGGAGGAAGGGCCGCTGGTGCCAGGGCTGCTGGACAGAACACCCAAGGGTGGGTAACGTGGAGGGGTCGAGGAGTGCAAAGGGAAGCCGGCCCAGGTGGATGGAGGCCTTGGAGGCTCAGCAGGAGGATGGGGACGAGCAGCCCTGACGGGCGTGGGGAGAGAAGGCCTGGCGAGGGGAGCTTCTGCAGCACCCACCGGGGCCACCCCAGCGCCGGGGCCCCGCGGGTCACCCCGGGGAGCCGCACATCTGTTAGGAAGAGCCGATGCCGCGGGGGTCCCGAACTGCCCAGCAGTTCCAGTGCCCCGCACTCCCCGGGCTGAGGCGGCGGCGCGACCACGGGCGGGGCCCGGAGGCACCTGAGGCGCCGGCCCCGCGGAGCGGCCAATCCCCGGCGGGACTCAGGCGGAGCCCGCCCGCCCCGAGGCGCGGAGCCAGCTGAGGGGGGGCCGCGTTCGGGCGGCTCCGCACCCCGTCGCCGCTCCGCTCCCCTCCATGGAGGCGGCCAACGGGGTCCCGCCCGAGGGCGCGGCGGCGAGCGGGGGTTCCCGAGGCAGCGCGGCCGCCCCGCCGGGGAAGAAGGAGGTGAAGGTGGTGATCGTAGGGGACGGCGGCTGCGGGAAGACCTCGCTGCTGATGGTTTACGCGAAAGGCGCCTTCCCCGAGGTGAGCGGGATTTCGGTCGGGGCGCTAAGGGGCTGGGGCCCGCCCGGCAGAGCGGCCAGTGCCGGCTGCGGGTTCCCGGCTGCGGGTTCCCGGCTGCGGGTTCCCGCCTCGAGCCGCTTCTCCTCCCTTCGCAGCAATACGCGCCCTCCGTCTTCGAGAAGTACACTACGGGTATCACGGTGGGCAAAAAGGAGGTCACCCTCAACCTGTACGATACCGCAGGTAAGAGGGTTTTCCCGCCACACTTTCAGTTTCCCAATCCCAACAGTATCGGGCTGCCAGGGGCGGGTCCTGTAATTTCGGACAAATAAGCAGAAAGTGCTTTTATGGGTGGCAAATGCTGCTCCTGTGGATGTCCCCTTGTTTTCTGGCCCAGCAGCCTTTTCTGTGTCAGCTTAAAGCAGACTGATGCTCGAAGACTGCAAAGCTGGACATACTTTCAAACTGCTTTACAATTAGCATTCTTTTAGCATAATATTCCAGTTAAGACCCCTGAAGTACCAACAACCTGTTGCATTCATAAATGTACCTTCCAGAAAGAAGAAAAGGGCTGTTTGTCTAATGGCAGTTCTACCCACGGGCTCCTCATCTTAACAACCCAGTTTATGAAGAAAATCACATTAAATAGCAAACATATCTGAAGGTATTAAACCCCAGCTTCCAGATGCAAAGCATAATACAATCGACCAAGAAAATATTTTAATCTCCTGCCATGTGTGGACGAATAGTGAAGGAGAAAAAGGCTGTTTTTTGTTCAAAACAAAAAGGCTGTAGTAGTAAAAGTTACTTGAAAACGCTGGTAGTTTGTTCAGGTTCATTTTGGGAGCTTGTAGAATGGTTTGGGTTCAACTTCATTCAGAATTCCTGCACTCTGTTTTCCAGCTGTGTTCTGAAGCAAGCCTACATTGACATGTGTTCCATTTCAGCTTGGTGTAAATCATCTGGTTTAGTTCAAACCTGTGGAGTTGTTCCAGATTTACACCAAGATAAATAAGAATGGAATGCAGCCCGTATTAGTTTTTAGTAGTAATAAAGCACACCTTCTGGCATATTGCACCTGAATAGATAATTAAAAAGGGTTTTAATCTAAAAGTGAATTTTATTGCTGATCTTTACTGCAGTGTAGGAAGATCCTGAGCACCTACTTTGCCAATTTATATTCTCATGTCAATGTCACTGCTCTGGAGACCAGTGATTTGGATAATACAGCTTTCTGCATGGCAAGAGTTTTGTGTTTGAAGTGTTAAAGGAAGGGCTGAAATCTAGTGTGAGCAACCAAAGAGGGATTTCCTTAAGGTATTATGTTGCCACAGTCAACTCACTGAGCTTTAATATTTGTTCTTAGTCAGTGTGAACTTTTTGCCTGTCCCACAGTTCTTGGTATTTGGCTGCTCATTTAAAATCAAGCAGCAGCTTCCAACATTTGCTTTTGGAGTCTCTTCCAGGCTTTAAGGACCATGGGCTGGGCACAGAAGTGGTGGTAGGCCAGGCAAGTTCAGTATTGCAGCAGTAAATTCTTGCAAGCCTGATGTAAGTGCCCAGCTCCTTGTGTCATGCAGGGTCAGTGCTGTGCAACAGCCACCAGCAGCCTGGAGAGTGTGTGATGAACCCTGTGCTGGTGGCTTATCATAGGATCATGGAATGGTTTGGGTGGGAAGGGGTCTTTAAAGATCATCTCCCTGCAGGGAGCAGGGCCATCTGCACCCAGAGCAGGGTGCTCAGAGCCCAGGCCAACCTCCCCTGGGATGGTGCCAGGGATGGGGCAGCCACCACCTCTCTGGGCAGCCTGGGACAGGGCCTCACCACTCTCAGTAAAAAAAATTCTCCTTTCCCTCCAGTGTAAATCCCCCTTTTTTAGTTTAAAAGCATCACCCCTTGTCCTGTTGCAACAGTCTCTGCTAAAAAAATGTCAACCCAGTTCTACCCCGTTTCCTTCTTCAGCTGTGTAACTTCAGCAGAAAGTGTCTTCCCTGCCACATTTAGTTCTCAGCTCTAAATACTGGTCTGGACCAAAGCCCTGCCCCCTGAAGAACAGAGTGGGGGGTGTTTTGTGTCTCAGAAGACACTTTGGGAAGTGGAGATGCCATTGTTGCCTCGTTGGCAGAGCCCTTTGTCAGGAAAGAGCAATTGCTTTCTATCTCTCATCAGGAAACCTTGAAACCCAGCATGTTTCACCTCCTCAAACAGTTGAATGGCCAGCAGGCTGCAAGCTGCTAGAGGCTGCTGACACTTGTCTCCTCCCTTCCTGTTAAGTTGCTTTTGCTTTGCATGAGCCCCATCAAGATTGAGGTGCAAAGGAAGAAGGGTCACTGCCACCTTGGTTAAGGCATTTGCTGCAGGGGAAGTTTCAGTTCTGTTTCAGAGCTGCTTCCATAGCTCTGTGCTACAGATCTGTGTCATACTCACTCATTCCAGCAGCTTCTCATCCTCTTTTCTGAAGCTGGAAGTTATGCTAGAGGAAGAACTCACTTGAGCACACATTCCAATCCCATCCTGTTTTTAACAAGGCCAAACTCACGGTGAGTTCCTTGAGGGTTAGGTGAGGACTCAGACTTTGGAATCTAAAGGCTGTAAACCCATTTCTGAGGTGAAGGACTTCAGCTGAGCACCACCTAGCAGGGGAGGAGAGGGGAAGGCAAAGCTGTTCTTCTCAAAAAGTGTCACTGGATCCTCAGGACCTGGATATTTTTAGGACCTTGCCAAGAGCAACACTAAATAGAGCTGCCTGTGCTTCAGCATCATGGGAAGGTAAAGGAGAGGTTCAGCTCCGGGGGCTGTTGAAAGTGAGAAGGATTCTTTGTATTGTCAGCTTCTGTGCAGCCTGAGGCTTTGAGCTTGTCCTACTTACTGAAGAAGGACACAAACAAAGTGCCAAAGATTCAAACGTTTCGAGCTACAAAAGCTGTTGGTAGCAGATGAAGGTAGTTAGGCTAAAATACTCTAGATTAACCTTTTTTTTTGTGAGGTTTTTGTACCATGTTCCTCTGTCTTCCTCATCAGAGACAGTCTGGCTGCTGCAGGAAGCTGGTGGTGCACACACACACACACGAGTAAGGCTTTGTCATGTCACTTGTCCCCTCTGCAGATAGGCTTTGCAGATCCTCCTCCCCTTAAAAGTTTGTATTTTCTTGCTGTGCTTGATGAGGCGAAGGCATCGAGAGGTAAATTAACTCCTTGTTTTTTACACACTAAGGGGAGCAGCCTCTGCTTTAGCTGCAGTTTGGGCACAGGGCTGAGTTTCTGCAGTTGAGCACAGGGCTGTGTCAGGCCAGAGGGAAGAGCTGTGCTGGGCTGGGGAGGAAGCAGTGGTGCCTCATCATCGTGGGAAGGAAGCAGAGCACAGCCTCCCCCCAGGCTCTCTGGGTCTGCCCTGACACATGCAAGGCAGTCTGAGGCCTTCAGAGAAATCCTACAAGCTGGGATATGAAAGAATAATTTTTCACAACTTAAAAAGTGAAGGTGTGACTCAGGAAGAGGGGGGGGAAAAAACAACTTTTCAGTTGAATGTATCTACTCCAAGTGTCCTCTTCTGCTGGTTTTATTCCTGCCAAGAATGTCTGTGTCCCACTTGTTGTGGTTTGGTGGTTGGTTGGTTGTTTTTTTTTAATGGAGTGGTTAAAAATAGAGCTGCCAAGATAACTGTGGTGCTCCCATGGAGCCTGTGGAGTCAAGAGAACTGGGTGCATTCTGTGCCTGTGAGCACCACCACGTGGGGCTGTGTCCATCCTCACAGCCATGGGTATACAGACAGCACATGGCCATATGTTGGAAGTGACCAGCTGGCCAGGGCTGGGGTGGCAGGATGTGACATTTTTCCTGGAGGCTGGTGGTGATGGCCAGTGCTGTGGTGCATTAGGACAGCACAGCCTCTGGGCTCCTAGGCTGGCAAGTCTTGGCTCCATCTCCACCCTCTCCTGGCAGTGGGTGCTGAGCTTTCAAGACTGAGCAATGCACAGCCTGGCACTCCTCTGACAGTGGAGGAAGAGCAGACAGGGGTGGATGTGCACGTGAGACAGACCTGGGGTTTCACTTCTTCCCCCATTCACCCTCAACCCCCACGAGGTCCCACCCTAGGGCCTGACTGCAGCAGTGTGGGTTACACAACACGTCTCAGAGGTGAGCAGGAGTGTGACCTTTGCAAAGAAGTGGCACATTTTAGGTGAATTCAGCTGGATGTTGGTGGTTTCCCTTCTTTAAAAGACAAGAGAAAACAATCAGGGTGTCTGATGCTACAGTGAGCTGAGCAAGGCAGAGAAGAGTCATTGATATGCTCACACGTGGGCTTAGGTTTAACTGATTTTTCCACAGTGTGCTTTTTCTCAACTGGGGAAAGAAAATGGCTGCTTGTGCTTGAGGAAGCACACTGGGTTTTGCATATACATCCAGGCACTGCTCAGGTTTATCCCTGGTCCTTCAGTTTAAAACTATTCTAGCAGAAGACCTGTGTCAAATTAACTCTGGCCACAGACTGAGCAGCTTTACAGAGAACAAGCCTCCCAGACCCTTCCTTGCATTTCAGCAGCAGCAGCACTTAAGGACAGGGGGTGAAAGGGGTTGTTTTCAGTGAGAGAGATGCTGATGTTTAGACACAGCCTGATGTGGGTCCTGATCCTCAGCACCTGAAGAACTGCATCAGAGCTCTGGAACAGCTTCCCCTCCTTCCAAGTGAGGGCTGCAACCACCCGACTGTAATGCAGGTTAAGCAACTACCATCCAGCCTTCCCCTGGGGTCTCTGCACTATACCTGCTTCCCTGCATGGTATTTGAAATTCTCAGTATGCACAAAGTCACGTTTCTCAGTTTGTTTAAAAAAAACCCCAACAAACCAAACAACTGCAGAGCTGGTTTGGGAGATGAAGGTGCAGTTCACTGGGGCTTATCTGTGGGTTTTGACTTGCCATCCAGCCTGTTGATATCACTTCTTTGAAGACACCTCTTCTGTAATCCCACCTGGGAGAGGATAAATTTAGCTGTATGATCTGATTGCAAGGAAAACTAATGTGTTTCTTCCAAGGAGACAGTCACAGGATCAGAGAATGGTGGGGGTTGGAAGGGACCACTGGAGATCAAGTCAACCCCTGCCAGAGCAGGACAAGAGCAGATCAGATCAGTCCTGTCTCTCAGACTGCCAGCAGTTAACTTGGAGGACCTTTTGGTTGTACAGGCTCTATTGGTAGAAGCTCAGAGAACTTGAACAGGGAAAATCATGCACAGCACATAATCCTGGCAGAACTTAGGAGGGGAGAAAAGGAAGTTTGGCACCACTGTGTTTAATGCATTTAGAGGATTACTGCAGCAGCAAACTGGTAAATTGGTTGCAAGCAAATAGGTGGATTTGGGAGAATAAGAAGGGCTAAAGAGTACAGTATTTGCTCTGAATGTTTATACAACATGCAGAATGTTGTCAATTGTCTTATTATTTCTGGATTAAACCTTGAGGGATCAATCCTCCTTTGTTCTGCACGTCGCCCATGGACGTGCTGCTCTGAGCAGGGGCTCAAATGCAAGAGTGGTCCAAACCCAGGATTCCCATTTTACCAACATTTTGGGCAAACTGAGTGATGGTTTATCTGGTAAGGATTGCCTTGTAATCTAGATTTTGATCCATAGGTTAAATTAAGGCAGGGAGCAAAGTACTGTAGAATTATTTGCTTTTTGGTGTCTGCAGTTGTGCAGGTTTGCTGGAGTGATGGGTGTGTGACTGGGACTGAGCCAGGGCAGGAATAACTGGAATAAAGTTGGAGCACAATGAGATTTTTCAGCATCCCTTAATTTGAAATATCAAGACAAAGATTTGAGTCCTGTAACTTCTCTGTGGGGCAGCTCTGGGCTGTGTGTACCTTGTGTGGATTGTGGGAAGGAAGGGATGACATTCCTGGGAACTCAGAGCCATCACAGAGACATACTTGCTATCTGTAAATATCTGAAGGGTGGGTGTCAAATGGAAGGGATGGAAGGGGCCAATCTCTTTCCTGTTGTGCCCAGCAACAGGACAAGGAACAATGGGGATAAACTGGAGAACAGAAAGTTCCAGCTCAACATGAGGAGAAACTTCTTCCCTGTGAGTGTGACAGAGCCTGGCCCAGGCTGCCCAGAGAGGCTGCGGAGTCTCCTGCTCTGGAGACTTGATCTCACTGTGGAGACTTGATCTCACTGTGCTCTGAAGCACTGTTGTTCTTGCTCTCAGAGTGTCTTTCCAGGTTGCCATGATGCTGTTGGTGAGGACAGGGCTTTCCTGTGGCCCAAGCACTGTCTGTGTTGCAGGGCAGGAGGACTATGACCGCCTGCGGCCGCTCTCCTACCAGAACACGAACGTGGTCTTGATCTGTTACGACGTCACCAACCCCACCAGCTATGAGAACGTGGCAGCAAAGGTGAGAGGCTCTCCTGGCTGCTCCAGCCTTTCCATGAGGTACACACACCTGATATGGGATGAGATGCCACATTAAAGCTGATGGATTTATTGCCCTGGGTGTGTAGATGCAGAGATCCCTCATCCTGCACTGAGCTGCAGGTCACAAGTCTTCGAGCTGGAGCTCTCCTCTTCACAGCTCTGGTTCCTGTGCAGGGCACCTGCAAAACATTCAGAGTATTGTGTTCAGTTCTGGTCTCCCCAGTTCAAGAGGGACAGGGAAATACTGGAGAAAGTCCAACAGAGAGCTATGAAGATGATGCAGGAACTGGACATCTCTCTGATGAGGAAAGGCTGAGAACCCTGGAGCTGTTTAGCCTGGAAAAGAGAAGCCTGAGAGGGGATCTGATCAATGGTTACAGATATCTGCAGGGTGGGGATCAAGGAGAAGGGGCCAGGCTTTGTTCAGTGGTGCCCTGGGACAGGACAAGGGGCAATGGTCACACACTGGAACACAGGGAGTTCCACCTCACCATGAGGAGAAACCTCTTCACTGTGAGAGAGACAGAGCCTGGCCCAGGCTGCCCAGAGAGGCTGTGGAGTCTCCTCTGGAGGCTTTCAGAACCCACCTGGATCTGTTCCTGTGTGACCTGCCCTGGGTGACCCTGCTCTGGCAGGGGGGTTGGACTCCATCTCCAGAGCTCCCTTCAAACCCCAAACTTTCTATGGTTCTATGAGAACAAAGCAAGTCCTGGTCCAAAACCTTTTAAATAGGACTTTAAAGGAGCTTGTTTGAATTAAACCAGATGTTAAATAAGCACTTTGGGTGGGACTTTTCAATGTTTCTGTAACATAAATCGTGTGCGTTGGGCCCCTCCCGCTGAACAACTACCAGAGCTCTGAAACTGCAGCATGTATGAAACGCTGGTTCTGTTCCTTGGCTTGCTCATTTTGATTTCAGAGAAAAAGAAAGAAAAACAAACAACCAGATGTGAAAGTTTTGTTTTTCTACCTGCAGTGGTACCCTGAGGTGAATCACTTCTGCCGGGGAGTCCCAGTGGTGCTGATCGGCTGCAAGACTGACCTGCGCAAGGACAGAGAGCAGCTGCGCAGGCTCAGGGCCTCCCAGCAGGAGCCCATCACCTACAGCCAGGTAAACACACTCTGCTCAGTGCCCTCTGGGCAGGGGATGGGGCACCATCACTGCAGGGCACTGCTGAGGCCACAGCTTGAGTGGTGTGTCCAGTTGTGGGCACTTAAATCCAAGAGAGATCTGGAGGAGCTGGAGTGAGTGCAGAGGAGGCAACGGAGCTGGGGAAGGGGCTGGAGAATAAATCTGATGAAGAAAGATTGAAGGAGCTGGGAGTGTTTAGTGTGAGGAAGAGGAGGCTGAGGGGAGACCTCATCACTCTCTACAATAAAGGACATTGTAGAGAGGCTGGTGCTGGTCTCTTCTCAGAGGTGACAGAACCAGAGGGGATGGATTCCAGCTGCTCCAGGGGAGGTTTAGACTGGACAGTAGGGAAAATTTTTCACTGGGAGAGTGGTCAGACACTGGCACAGGCTGCCCAGGGAGGGGATTGAGTCACTATCCCTGGGGGTGTTTAAGGGACATTTTGATGTTTTGAGACATGGTTTAGGGGTGAACTTTGTCGAGTAGGGTTAATGGTTGGACTTGATCCCAAGGGGCTTTTTCCAACTGGAATGATTCTCTGATATTTTGTATGGCAAACTATTAGAAAAAATAAAACATTTGAAGGACAACAGCAGGAACATCAGCAAGGCTTCTCTTAAAATAATCTTAAAATACATCTACATATAATCAAATGCTTCCAGTTGAAGTATTGCTCAGCAGTGAGACCTCCAAGCAGTTGTTACAACCCTGGCACAGCTGTCCCAGGTACAGGAGCAGCAGTGGTGGAACAGTCTCATGTCACAAATGCTCTGGTCTCCCACTTGTTTGTTTCTCTTTTCGACTCCAAAGTTGTCCTTCTCTCATCTCAGCTTTCAAACTGTTTGAGACACAAGTCTGGGGAACAAGGTTAAATGCATCAAGACCTTGGATGAATCATCACTTTTTCTAAACAGTAAGAAAAGAAACAACATCTGCCTGACCACGAAGCCAGGCAGGGACTTTCAGCTTCTCTTCCTCACATGCAAGATGAGATGCCAGCCCTGGTGCCTTGTGAGCAGCTTCAGCCTGTCCCTCATTTGCATTAGTAACTCCATCACCCTCCTGTGAAGTTCAGGGCAAGCAACAGACACGTTGGCAGCTCTGCTGAAGCCTCGTGCAACTCAGTTCCAGGTCCCACAGGATGTACAAACTTTGTGTCCTGTGTCATCCCTCCCAGTTGTTTTTTCTCCCCTTAAATACCCCCTACCTGTCTTTTACAGCTGGTGGCATCTTAAGTTGTGTGATGTGATGCTCCCAGTGCCAGAAGCAGAGGAGCTGAACAGTTACTGGCCAGCCTTGCAGCTTGCAAGCAACTGGAAGGAGACAAACTTTGCTTAAATATGCTAAAGAAAAATCCCCCTGTAGAAGCTTCAGTGCTCAAGTGACACCACCCCTAGGGCTTATAAAGAATAAATGCAGTTTGTGAGCTGTGGGTCAGACCTGGAATTCACACTCCAAGGCTCACAGGCACTCAAACCTGGGGGCTGACTCCACAAGGACAGAAAGAGGATCACAAGCAAAGTAAGAATTCCCCATGGTTTTGTCTGTGGTGATTTCACACAACCAGGATTGCATGCCAGGATTTTATTGTAGTCTCTTCCCATTGCATGTGTGAGGTTTGGAGATTTTTGTTGTTGTGTACCTGGGGGTTTCAGCTGAGCCCTTGGGATGCTCCACAGCAAAACTCAGGGCTCCTGCATGTGCACCAGCAAAATGAAGCAAGACATGGTCCTGATTCTGCTCCTGCATGTGACATTCATTACTAAAGGTGACACCACATAATACTTCAGGTCAGGCCTGAGAAAATATGGCTGGGTAAACATCTTAGCTTCACTTCCTTTGAAGAAATGGAATACTGAGAATATTTTTACACTGTCAGCAGCCTACATCTTAGAGCCTAACTCACTGAACTGTTAGGCTCTAGATCAATACAAGGGGGAAAAAACCATAGTTTAAGTGCTTCAATTTATTACCAGTGCCACTTAGACTCCAGTTCTCAGAAGCAGCTTCTTTCTCCCTGACCTGATGGCACGAAGACGTACAGAATCTTTCCCTTTCCATCTCACCTCCCTCCTCCCACACAGCAGGTTTCCCTCTTTCCTTGCAGGGGGAAGCAGCCTGTCAGCAGATTCACGCCCAGGTTTATCTGGAATGCTCGGCCAAATGTCGGGAGAACATTGAAAATGTTTTTAAAGAGGCAACAGCCATTGCCCTGAGCTCCATGAGGAGAGCCAGGCGCCAGCAGAAACAGCCCCTCTGCTCCCTGCTCTGACCTGCTCTGCACCCCAGCCCAGCTCTTTGGATTTGAACACCAGTGGATCTTCAAAGACTTTTTTTTTTTAACGTTATTTTTGTATTTCTAGAACAATTTTGGTTATAACGTTTGACTTCTTTTACTGTTCTTGCACTTTAGTGGAGCTACTCTCAGTTTCAGAGCTCTTTACCAAGGTTACTGATGCTGTGTGACTTTGTCCTCCTGGCCTTTAGCACCAGGCAGGTCTTGGACCATTTGAACAGCAACTAGAATTAATGTCTTGGGGTTTTTTTTTCCTTCTGCAAGGTAACTCTGGCTACAGTTGACTTGTCTTTCCCAAGCAGAAAAACCACATCTTTTAGAAGTGATGTTAGAGCAGCTCCTCAGGCACCTTTGAAGAGACAAAAATGAAATTCCGGCCTAAGTTTCCTTTGTCCTTTATCACTGGAAATACGCTGGTTGCTCCATTCAGAAGTGGAATGTGATGGAAAAAATTTAATGGACAGCACTCAAAGTTAGAACTCTTCCCAGGAGCTGCTCTGTCAGTTTTACAATAAACTTTTATAGCTTATTTAATACATGACATGCAAATAGCAGTGCATGCTGGGGGGAAACACTTCACTCGTGTTCATTAACTGAAGAAATAATAATTACTGCTGTAAATTAAAACTTCCCCTTCTGTGATGGTGTGAGCTCTGGTTGAGGGATGTTGCCATCACACAGCCTTGTGCACGTGCCTCACATCTCCTGCAGCAAGATCTTGAATTGCAGGAGCAATTTGCAGCCATCATAAACCAAAGCCCTGAGGCAGGAGGAAGTTTCTGCAGTTACAGGTGTTGCAAAAAGCTTCCTGCATAAGTCTGTGTACAGCTCTGACCATAGAAAAATGGTGATGGCTTGTGCAGCTCTTTGTCCACAAGAAGACATTTGTCAATAAAGACACAGAACTACCCCTCACCATCCCCACTGTGGAACTCAAATGTTAACATGCAGGATGTTTTTTACCCCTTTTACCTTCAGCTCCACTCTGGGACTCTTTCTTCCTTTTTAAACCCACTTCCCCTAGTGCAGAATTTATGTTCCTCAACATTCAGAGCTCCCTTTCCCTGAAGGACCAGATCCAGAACTTAGATCCAGCAGCTTCCAGCACTGCTCTCAAAATAATTCACATTTCCTACCAGAGTTCAATGGCTTACAAGCAAACCCTCACGAGGGGTGCAAAAGTGAATGCAGCAGGATACAGCCTAATATGGAAATTATCCAAAATATGCAAATTGTAGTTTATTGTTCATACCCATAGGGCAGTGACAGCATAAAGGTAATTTTGGTAGCCTCACAGCAACAGAAGGACTGATGAAACCCATTCCCAGTCTGTTGTGGATATAATTTCTTCATGAGCTGCAGCAGCTCAAGAAAGTATTTCTGCTGAGCCTGTCCTCCCCTTTCCACAGCAGCACTGGCAGCAAAAAATACTGGAAACAGAAGCCCAAGTGCAACTGCACTTACTGGCACTGACTGAGGCCATCTGAAGGAAAAACAGTGTCTTGAAAAGCCAACCCCCAGGGCAGTGTACTCCTTATTACAAAGGGGCTGAGGCAGCTGCATGTTGAATGGTTTATTTTAGGTGTTTTCCAGGCCTGGACAGAGGACCTGGGAGCCCTGGAAGAGGGTTAGCAGACTCCCCTGCCATTTAAAAACTGCTTTTGCTTCCTTATTCTGTTTTCAAAAGAGGATTTCTCTTCATTAAATAGCTTCTGAAAAGTGGATATAGCAGCAGAATGATAAAGATGGGCCTGTTTGGGGCTTTTTTTTTCACAGTACACACAGGTTAGTATTGCCACTGAAAATATGCCTTAAATAAATGCCTTTAAAAACAGCTTTTGGTCTGTATTACTGATCAGCCTGGAGTGTTCATAAACCTCTTCAAATCCACTACCCAGAGTTTAAATAAGTGTTAAATATCATTCCAGAATTGGAATTACAGTAGGTCCCACATCATCCCAACGCTGGCACTCGGCCAGGCAGGTGCATGCTGCTCTAGATACAGGAAAAAAATAACAACAATAAAAATATACCAAACCCAAAAGCAAACATGTTCTGTATTAAATACATAAATAGCAGGAGTGTGGACTGGAGAGCCATGCTTGCAGTTAATACTGAGTCTGTGCTGGCAGAGTCTGTGGCCTTTGGGATGGACGAGCCCTTCCCAGCTCGTGGTGCAGCTGGAGTTCAGCAGGATCTGGCCCAAACCCAGCACCCACAGAGGGGCAACCCCCCCCCCAGGGGGTTCACAGCTTCTTCATTTTGTCTTTGTTCTTCTGGAGTTTAGTGTGCACCACTTTGAGAGTAGTGAGGAAGTTGCCAAGGAAGAGCAGCAGGAATGTGAAAGCCAACACAAAAACCTGAGGGGGATGGAGAGGAAAGGTCAGAACCCTCAGCTCTCTTTTGGCCACATTGAAGCCAGCTCTGACAGGGCCTGGTTGGCATATCCAGGGATCCCTTGGCACTGAGATCCAAGGAGAGACCAGAGGCAACCATGCAGCCAGCTGTGCAGCCAGCAGCAAGTGTATTTTCATCATGGAATCATTCAGGTTGGAAAAGCCCCTTGGGATCATCCAGTCCAACCATCAGCCATACCCTACAAGTTCACCCCTAAACCATGGCCCTCAAAACCACATCCAAACACCCCTTAAACAACACCCAAGAATGGTGATTCAATCCCCTCCCTGGGCAGCCTGTGCCAGGCTCTGACCACTCTTCCAGTGAAAAATTGTTCCCCAATGCCCAGTCTAAACCTCCCCTGTGCAGCTGAATCCATCCCCTCTGCTTGTGTCACTAATGACCTGTGAGCAGAGACCAGCACCAGCCTCTCTACAAGTGATGAGGTCTCCCCACAGCCTCCTCTTCCTCACACTAAACACTCCCAGCTCCTTCAGTTGTTGTTCATCAGATTTATTCTCCAGGCCCTTCCCCAGCCCCTCCAGATCAATCTTGGATTAAGGTGCCAGAACTGGACACAACACTTAAGGTGTGACCTCCCAAGTGCTGAACACAGAGGGACAATCCCCTCCCTGCTCCTGCTGCTGGTGACCAACATTTAAATAGCATTTACTACTTGTTTGATGCTGCTCTGTGACACATCAGGCTGAAATATTTAGATGGGGTCAGATACCCAAATATCTTCAATGATGTGGTTGAACTCCCCCCTCTCCCCCTGCTCCCTCCTGAGCAGAACCAACACCCACCTGCCATTCCTTGCATTCCTTATGCCTCGAGAGTCCAAAAAGTGTGATTGCATTATAGAGCTGCCAGAACTACAAAGGGAAGGGAAAACAAAAAAAAAGGCAGTTTTGTTACTAGCAGTGAAAAAAAAAAATAAGGACCTAAGAACAATTTCCCACCAATGTGTGATGCAAAGAACCTTTTGGTGGTGCTGCAGCCTCAGCAGCAGACCCTCCCAGGCCCTGCACCATAGAGGGAAGAACAGGATCAACCAACTTACATGCCCAAAGAACAAGAAGGGGAGGAGAAACGTCAGCCCCCTCCACATCCAGGACTGAAATCCTTCTGGAAAAGGTTAACAGAAGAGGCAGAAAGTGAGCACTGAAGAGCCAGGGCCAGAGCTGCAGCCCTCCCCTCCCCATAAGGGCTATTCCCATCCTGCTCTGCAACCAACCAGTTTTAAACATCACAGGCTGGTTTGGGTGGGAAGGGACCTTTCAAGCTCATCTGGTCCAACCCCTCTGCAGGGACATCAGCCACTAGAGCAGGTTGCTCAGAGACCCCCCAACCTCACCTGGGACAGTGCCAGGGATGGAGCAGCCACCACCTCTCCCCACCACCTCACTCCCAGGACACAAAGGCCTCTCCCATCACTGCAAATAAAAACTCTGCAAAGCAAGCACTGCAGGAATCCTCACCTACTGTAAGGTCCAAGTGGTTTCTCTCCCCCAGAGCCCGGAGTCTATAAAGGCAGCCCCTTTGATAATAATACTGTAGGAACTGAACACAACCTGGAGAAGGAGAGAAAAACATCACTGCACTGGCTGTTCAGGATGACAACCACATCAAAATACCTTGAATCCAACAGCAGTTAACTGATGTTTAGATCTCTACATTGCATATTTGTATTCCTGCTCCCACAGTTATCAAGCAGAAGTGTTTTCTTGTAAGCACAAAAGATACAGAATGATTTTAGCCCATGAGAAGGTAAAATTTACTCACTCTGGAATATTGAAAATGCTAAAAACTGACTGCGAAACATTTGATACATGAGTCCATCTGGCCTGAAAGCAAAACACAAAGGACACACATTGGTCTGAGAAAAAGCACATGATGCCCTTCCCCTTCCCCCCCAAGCCTGATCCCATTAGCAGATGAAGCAAGCAGCTGGTCCCCAGCCTGCTCCACCCAGTGGAGGGTGACACAGCCACACATCACAGCTCTGGAAATGTTCTCACTGATGAGGTTTCCCCTAATTAACCTCTGCAGTGCTTGTGCTCCTTATCCTAAGGACAGGACAGGAGACTTTCTGCTCCAGCCTCTCCATCCCCTTACAGACTAAGGAGCAGAAACAGTGCTTTTAAAGCAATTTTTAGTTAGCAATCAGTTCATACCAAAGCTGAGACAGCTTGTGCAGCAAGCTCCAGCAGCACCACCCTCTGTGGGGCATTAACTTGCACTTTTGGCTTTACACTCAGTTTGTAATCTGGGTGCAGGAAAAGCCCCCACCACTCCTGTGGTTTGCTCAAGTGCTGCTGCTGTTCAGCTCCACAGAAGCTGGGAGACTGGCAGAGATTTTTGCTGCCACCAGCACAACTGTGGCTCAGGGTTTGGATTTCTTTCTTTTGAAGTCACCAGTGTAAATACAACCTTGAGGTGTTGGATTTAGCACCAAAAACGTTTCACAGCAGACAAGTGCCAAGTGTGATGCTCTGCCACGTGCCCCTGTGGCCACAGCACTGTGGGCACACTGGATTTCAAAGCTCAGATGATGCAAACACTCTGGAACAGCTTGAAGCACCTCGAGCAGATGGCAGCAAACTCACCACGTTAACATTACCCCAGACAGGAATGTGGAGACGTAGTGATGAGACACCCACCAGCCTTTGATCCTGAATGAAACAAATGGGGCAGTTAGACAAGAAACATGGATTTTTTTTTTAGCATTGCAAAGTCTGGATTTAAAGACAAATGACCCTGGTGTGGGGGAGGAGGGACAAGGAACAAAATAGATGACCCAGCTTGAGCAAAATGGGTGCTGGGGAACAGCATCCCAGCAATATGGCTTAGCTGAGGGCACAGATCCATGGATGCTGAGGGAGGCTCAGCACTGGGGCACAGCTCAGGTGCTCTCAGTTGCTCTCCAGCACAGCAAGAAGCAGCAGTCCCCACAGCACCAGGTACCACAGTGACTAATGGTGCATAAGTTGCATCCCACACAGCCTTTGTTTTTTCTGTGCCATGCAAACTGTGATGTTTCCCAGCCCTTCCCCTGGGGTGGCTGCTTCTTTCAGCCACAAACACTGCAGAAAGCTCAGAAAATCACACTAAAGTGAGCAAAAGCTGTAGTAGAACCAAGAAGTGAAGATCTGCCCCAGAAATAGCTCTGCTTTGGAAACTCAGCCAACACAATGGGTTAATTTGGGGCATTTCCAACCCAAGCTCTGTGGTCTCAGAGAGCACAAGTCATGCAGCAAGCCTGGGCTCAGAGGTTTCTCTGCTTTGTTTTTTCCTCTTCATCTCTGATTGCAGAGTGATTCCCCCCCTCTCTGGAAAGCACCCCAAAACACCTCACACCCACACTGTGCTTGCAGACTGGCTCATCCCTGCTGCCCACAGCCAGCACTGGCAACTGCAACCTCAAGCAGCTCCCAGAAACCAGCCCATTTTGAAGGTTTTACCCCAAGGCAAACCAGTAAGACCCCAGTTTTCCCACCACACACCCACACTGGTGCCTGCCTCCAGGCACAAACCCCCTCTTGCATCTGGAGCAAGGACCACAAGCACCAGCCAGGAATGCCAAGACAGGGACACCCAGCAACACTCCCATCCCCATCTGAAAGAAATAATGGAAGCAGTTGGCTTCAGAGAGGGAAGAGAGTGGCTGAAATCAGGAGGCATGAGCTATTCCCAGCTGATCATTAGCTACTGTTATTTCATTAGGTGGAAGCTACACACACAGCCCAGCCCACAACTACAACTAACCCAGAGCTACCAAAAACATCCAACCCTTTGAACCAAGAGCTTATGAGCTTTGAGAAACTGCTCCTTCTCCTCCCTCCCCAGACCTCAGGTGGCCTTCGGAAGCAAACGGGGAGGGGGGATGGAGACCAACAGACCCCACAGAGAGGTATCAGCATCTCGGATGTGCTGGGCATCAGCACCAAGCTGAGTTGGGTTTTCTTGCTATTGGTTTTCAGGACATTTCATGCTTTCAATAGCTGTGCAGGTGCCAGGGTACCTTGATCCATTGCTGATGAGAATGCTCTCCCGTATCGTCAGCGTGCAGTAATACCACACCAGCAGAAAGTTAAACACTTCATCTGTCACCCTGGCAAAAAGGAAAAAGAAACCAACACAAAACACACAGTAAAAAATCCTGGTCATTACAAAGGCACCATAAAAAAAAAAAATTAAAAATGTAAATCCCTGTTTTTCCTCTGTCCCCCTGGGTGAATAAAAAACCTGCCCAAGTGAGGTCAGACACAAAGCCCCAGCCCTGAACATCTCCAGTCCACTGCAGCACCAGGCTCAGAGCCCTTTCCTCTGGGAGCTGCCCGTGGTACAGGAGTGCAGAGCCTCAGCTGAGAGGCAGGTATGCAGAGGTGACACTAATTCCCTCTGAAGGAGAGAAAGCACCATGGAAGCAGAGGATGATCCAATTTAGAGCAGCATTTCCAGGCTAATTCAATGAGGAGATTCCATAAAGATCTATACAAATCCAATCAACTAAAAGAGCAGATAAGCATTATACTCAAGAGGGGAAAAAAAACCTAACTAAACTTTATTTTGTCCTCTGTAAACCCCTGAAGCCAGAAGGATCCAGTGCAGCCTCTGGATACAGCAGCTTCACTCCCTGGTAGGATCCTGAATTCACAAACCCACAGAGACCTCAGGAGTACCAGGCTCCAACATCTTCCTGAAGCCAAACTAAATAAAGGGAGCCTGCTGGTGTTCAGATACTTTATGGTGACCTAGAGATAATGTTTCAGGTTTGATCATTTCATCTAAATCCTCTCTTGTTGCATTTGCTGCAGCACAGCACCAGTCCCTGCCTGGGACAAGCTGGGAGCAAAACCAAGCACAACACAATGCCAGGAAAACAAAAGGTCAGGAAACATGATTTTGGACTTCTCTTAGTTACAAGAAACTCAAAACACAAGTTAAAACAAGGAAAAGCAAGGAGCTAAAATACAGGTCTGGTGTTGAAGAAGGGGTGAAAAGCTGTCCTGCTGCCCAGCTCCTCAAAGACTAAATCCTGCCAGAGCCTGTCTCACCATCTCTAACAAAGCAGTTAATTCAAACACAGCATGATTTTATTCTAAATAATTAAAAGTCAAAATGCAGGCTTACCTGTAGTGGAGAATAAACCTGCAGGTGACAGCCCCGAGTAACAAGATTATTGTCAGATAGAGTTTGAACTTCTCATACTCATCCTTGTAGGCAAACCTGGAAGGGAACAGACACAATTTACAGACACAAATGGGTGTTTTACCAGAACGTGGCTTCACTTTTCTGAAACCAGCTACAAATCCACATGCCAGGCCAAGAAACATGAAGTTTTGCTGGAAATATTTAGGAAACCAGAGGCCAGCAGTGAAAGGCAGTGTTCTGCCTGCAGGCTCCATCTGGGCTGCATGGCCATCATGTTGCAAGACAACTCAGGGGCTTCAGTCCCTAAGAGCTGTTTTCTGGGTTGGCATGATGAGATTTTAAACAAGAATAATCTCCCTTTTCTGCAGCACTTCATGCCTAGAAGTCACAACATCACTTCTCACTGCAGCCCTCCCCACCTTGCAGTTAAGGCAACGGGCTGGGCTCAAAATCCATGGATGGGCAGAATCCACCAGAGCTTGTGGAGCATCAGCCTGGCCTGGAGCATGACCTGGAGTGTGGCCTGCTCCCCTTCCACACTTCATCTCATCAGATCTCTCAGAATCCCATATCTGGGGTGCAGTCTGTACCCATAGCTGGCCTCAGAGACACCCAAACTCAAGTGTGGAAACACTCACTCACTTTGCTTGGTTACTCAGGAGAGTTACATTCACGTTTCCCAGCACCAGGTTCAAGTACAGGCTGGAAGACAAAAACCAAGTGGACCTACATGAGCTGTTTTATTTGAATGACCCAAATCAGAGCTGAAGGCAGCAAAATAACACCTGCAACACCTACAGCAAAAACAGACTATAGAAGGGCATTACGTGGGAATACTGGTCAGCATTTCCAAGAAGTTAGAGAAAAAGTTTCTTTTTCTGGTCCCTTTTCTGTCTGAGATATGCAGAGTGCACTGCCTCAAACCAAAAATAATGAAGAAAATCAGGAAGAAAACTTTCTGATAGAAACTTGCTGCAGCATCACTGCCCTTGGCAAGTGAAATCTGTCCTACAACCCCACTTGAAGCCAATTATAAATTTAAATTCAATTGAAAGCACTATTTAAAAAATAAATAAATAGAAAGAAAATTCTTGTGACGATTGAATCTTAAAAATATTAGCACAGGAAAAGATCAAACAGTGAATTGCAGGATCTCTTGCCAATGCAGGGTTACTTTTATTTTCACAAGAGAACCTGCCCTGCCTCCACACAGAACATTTACATACACTGCCAGCTAACAAATTCTGTGTACAACTCACACAGCAGCTCAGCAAGAGAATTATGACTCATCCAGTTTTACATGCATTTCTTCAACACACACATTATCCTTTGGGAACAATACAGCTGCAGAAAAAAAAAAGATGAATAAAAGTCAGCCTTCCTGGAGCACACACCCGTTCTTCTTTGGCAAATAGGCTTCCATGTCAAAGAAGGCATTTTGCCTCTCCTTGATCTGGCTGCTGAGCTCCTGAATAAGAGCAAACTCTTCAGGACTTGCTCTGGGCTTGCACCTGTATGAAGACAGAAACAAGATGTTCCTGCTCAGGTTTTTACCTCCTTGATATTTAAAAGAAAAACAATGTTGTGATAAAAATCCCCCTTGTTGAAGAGCCAACTGTGCCAGTCAGAGCTGCTCCACACTCTGCTCCATTTCTGCAGCACTGTTTGGTGTGCTGTGGTTTTATTTCACTGCCTGCTTTATGCCATAGGACATGGATTGGTAAATCAGCTTCTCTTTTCAGCTCAGCTCAGTGACAGGACCCCATACTCCTTCCCCTGCAGAGCACTTTGGGGAACACTGTGCTTTTTGCAGGAACTCTTTGCCCTTTGGGATCTTTGTGTGCTGTTTCAGGCACTGTCCCTGCAGAGGCTGTGGGTTCTGGGCATCAGCCAGAGACAGTTCCCTCCTGTAAATCCACCCAGGAGCAAGTTGCACCTTGAGGTTCAGGGAGTGATGCTGCTCTCCCAGCACAGCTTTGCTCACACAGCAAAACACAAGGACCAAGAGCATACAGCACACAAACCCACACAGGGTGCCTCAAAGAGCTTCTTTAATTACAGCACTCCATCTCTCAGGGGGTTACAAACATTTTACCTGTGACAGATGGAGGTGACCCAAGGAGAATATGGAGCAGAATTCACTCCGTGACAAAGACTGCATATGAATATGCTAGAAATCCAAATGTTTCAGCCCACTGGGAAGGGGAAACATCCCATCCCTGCCTCCTCCACCCTCCAGGTCTCCTGTTACCGTTGCAGGCTGTGCTTCAGATCCCTTAGTGTCTTCTTCTGGCGGTGGATGGAGCTGCTGCAGGCTGTCTGCAAGCTGGTGACTTCTTCCAGTTTCTGCCTGTAAACTTTGTGGGTTTCCTGCAGGAGAAGAGGAGGCGATTGGTAGGAAGAGCCCTTTGAGTCTATTGCAGCTTAAATGGACATTAATGAAGCTCCTGCAAAACAAAGAGCATCCTCTGTGCTCTTGGGTTTCCTCTTTCTGAGAAGTCTTCTCACTGGGAGATCCTCATTCCCATCCCACCTTGTAATGAAGCCCTGAATGAAGTAATTAATGCTCCATGCTCCAATCTGTGCCCATCAAATGGGTGGCTGAACTGCAGAGCTGCTCCCCGTTGTCCCCAGGGGATGCTCAGTCCACCTGTACCAAAGTACCTTGGAAAACGCCAAGGAGAAAACTCCTCTGAAGCCTGAGCAGCAGCTCCAGGGTGTCCCCGGAGCAGCAATTCCAGCCTGAGACCAGAGCCAGGCCAGTCCAAGGCTGCAGGTGCAGAGGGGGGCAGGCTGCTGCCAGGAAAACCAGGCTCCTCAACGGCAAGAGGTGCTGCAAGCGTGTCCGAAAAGCCACGTGCAAGCACAAACACAAGTGAACAGCATCATCCACAAAAATGCAATCGGAACAGCCGGGTGTCTTTTAAAACCGGTTTGAAGGTTTCAAGCCCGGGCGCGGCATCAGTGGCACGCAGGGGAGCGCAGGCTCCTGGAGGCAGGAGTATTTTGCGCTCTCAGCCGCGGCTCCAGAAATCTCCCCGTGTCTCCACGCGAGGAGCATCCCTGGGACCCCTCGCGTCCCGCTGCGGGAAAATCACCCGCACGCAGGCAGAAGACAGCACCAGGTCCTTCTCCATCCTCGCTCCAGAGAGGTCCCCTTGGGGCATCATCAAGACACACCCAGGGCACGGCGGGAGTTGGTCTGGGATGCCCCGTGCTCACCGAGCACCAGTGTGGGGGTACCGGGGCAGGGCGATGCTTTTAGGGCGCCGTGTCCCCACGTCCAGAGCCGCTTCGGGGGGCTGCGGCCAAGGCGCCCCGCACGCGTGGCCCACCCGAACCTGCGGGGAGGGAGCGGCCGGGGGCGAGCCCGGCGCCGTCCCCCGCCTCACGCAGCGGAGCCGGTGAAAAGCGGCGCAGCCCCGGGGCAGAGCAACGCGAGGGAAGCGGCGGATGCGCAGCCGCGCGGCTCGGGAGGAACGGCCGGTCGGGCCCCCGCGATACCCCGGCGGGCTGCACCGCACCGGCCCAGAACCCTCCCCGCCGCCGCCGCCGCCGCCGCC
>JANHGL010017101.1:0-16797 GCA_024611195.1 Ceyx melanurus
TATCTATCTATCTATCTATCTATCTATCTATCTATCTATCTATCTATCTATCTATCTATCTATCTATCTATCTAATTATCCCATATGTATAACCCATACAGAAAATGAATATACCCTTTTTCGTTAAATACTTCATGTTATCTGAAATTACAGCACTTTTATCCTGTGAATCCAAAAAGGAGAAAGTAGAGAAGTCTTCCACATCAAATGGAACTGCAAAACATGAACCACAACAGATTAGACTTGAAAAAAAGAGGAAAAAAATAAGAAAAAAAAAAAAATTAATGACAATATCCAATCCAAGAAAAGCAGTTACCAGGTGTGGATCTGAAATGTATGTATCTTCTTTCTGCCCCGAGAATAATGGGGTTTACATGGGAAACTACATTGTGCTGATCCATGAGAAAATCCACTGCATTCATATGATCATTTAACAAACCCTGTAGTAAAAGAAAAAAACAAAACTAAATGTACTTCTTTAGTTTCAAGGCAAGCAGAAATGATTGTACAAATACTTGGTTTAACTGATCTTAAAGCTTCTGTATACACCAAGCTATGGACAATGTCAAGACAAAAATATATAAATCTGACACAGACAATGCTTCAAAATATGAGATATATATTTTTCAATTAATAACTGCAGTGCATTCTGGCTGAAAAACTCCATAGAATTACTTACTATATGCTTTGTTGATCCTTCCATCTTGTATAATCTAAATATACTGTTTCTAAACAAATTCATGTGACAATTTCAGCTGTGATCTTATGAATTTCAAGCCATTACAAACAGATTAATCTAGAAACAGGACTTGAACAATTCAGTGCCACATCTTCCAAGCTGCACTGATTCAGACATGTCACACATACCATGAGCACTGCCCTCTGGAAGAACCTGGTGGTGTCAATGATCCTCTGGAGAATGACTGTCTCTAAGTTGGCAGCACCCATCTCTCCTCTGTTCAAGGGCACACCATTAAACAGAGCTTGGGGCAGTGGGCCCAGGCCAGTCTTCTTGTAAAAGGTTGCTCCTGCCTGAGCAGATCAGAAATATATGTCACAATACATTTCTAAAGGAGATTTAAAAAAATGGATAGTGTGTGTTGGAAACACAAGATTTTCTAGATGACAAGACTGAAGTCATATGAAGGAAAATGGGGGTTTTATATTTGTTTTAGCAGAAAATTGTCTACATCATCAATTACCAATAAAATTATGTCTAGTGTACAGCCTTTAACTCAAAATCCACAGCTCTTTCCCAAAGGAAATGATAATTAGAAACAAGTTAAAGGGAGGTTTCAACTCCTCATGCAGAAGATAGAGGTGAAGAATTTCTGCAGTACAAGTGAGACCCCTTGACATGTTTACTAGAAAAATCCCTTGTGTGCTTAGAAGAACAAACCCTTGTGCTCCTGAATGCAGCAGCCAAGAACACATTTCCACATCTTGAGAAGGAATGCAGAAACCCTTTCCATATTTCTACTAATGACTGAATGGTGGATAAAGAGAATTTCACTCAAATATAGTGTCTTTTGTTGCTTTAACATGTAGCAGTCTTTCAGCTGAGCAAATTCAACACACTGTGTGCTCAGTATTTCTCAACATGCTGCTCTCAACTTACCTTCCTCCCTTCATCATAGCTGGAGTGAGCAGAGAGCAGACTCTTCACATCAGCATGTGGGTATTCCCTTCTAAGAACAGCTTTCACATCTCTTACTGTTAGAGCATTCCCTTCTTTCACTTCATGATACATCTGTAAAAATAACAAATATAAAAAATGGAAGAAGCTGTCAAGAATAAGTTTAAATTGGTAACAGTAAATAAACAATGATAACAGTAAAGAAACATTATTTTTATATTGCTCTAGTAAATATTAGTATCTTTTTACATTGTTTTACTGCTGTGCTGCAGTTCTTACACTGCTTTACTAATTGCCATGATCACACACATGTGAAGTTGTTCATCGGAGCACTCTTCTGATCAATCTGGTATCATACCTCTGGTCTAACTCTGCAGCAGCAAAGGAAATACACTTCTGTGAGCTCAATGTGAAAGGTTCTTTCTCCCCACTGATTAGAGAAGGATTTAAATTCTTTCTATAAACTTCAAATTCTTTCTATAAACTTTCTGTAAGCCACAGGTAGTTTACTGAATCAGTATGGGATGAATCCAAGTCTATATTAGTCAGTGATACTCTTTCCTGCAGTGATAATTTTTCCCCACCATTGCTATTTCACAGCTTAAGATTTTATTACTTTCATCAAACAAGAGAAATTAAGTCAAACCTATTAAATCCATTTCTTTTCAAATGAGGAACAATAAATTTCTTTATCTGAATATATCAAATTTGTATTTTATTGATTCTGGTTTTATTACCTTGAATTATATTTATTACCCTCTCCTTTTTGTATTATGAAACAAAGTGAATAGAATAACACATTTTAAAAAGCACACTAAGCTGGTATTTTGTGCTCTGATCGTGGCTAATGGTAACAACACGTGTCAGCTCCTAACACCTGTGGCTTTCTATTTCTCTTCCAAGGCATTCCCAGTTACTCCAGTTCCTTTCATCTTAACCTGAGTTTATACACATTAGTTTCTAGGCACTGAACAGAATAAGAGAAAGCAACAGTAAGAAAAATGTTGTATTAATAGCATATTCTCTGATCAAATTTTGCCTACAGAAACATCACAGAGAACGTTCACTTAACTCCTTACTCATCTCTCACCTCTGAAATCCCTGTCTGCACATGAAATTGCATTCTCTCACACCACAAACCTCTCTCATTCATTAAGCCACAAGCCTGGAACATTTCTGTTTTCTACACCCAAGAACAGCTCAATGAAGCATGATCAGAAGAGAACTTACTTCACCCTGTTTCACTCTGTGCTAGAGAACAACCAGGAGCATTGCAAAGCTTATAGGATTGCCAAAGTGGTATTAAAACAGCAGCACTCTATGAGCCACAGAAGACAAACTCATTGTGGTAACACAAATAACACAATCATTTTCACAGCAAAGCAGCAAAAGCTGTAAGGCAGCATCTATCTTTTTCATTCCTGAAGAAACCCTGCAGAGATTGGTATACTTACAAGAGCAAGTGACATCAGAATAGGAAAGAATCCCAATCATTCTACAAGACATTAATGCTAGACATGTTTTCAATCCTTCACTCCAAGTAAATGCAAATGGATCATGTTGTCACAAATCCTAACTATATAGAAAGGCAATGAGCAATTAACAAAAGTGATTTCTTGTGCAAGAACTCACATTAATTATTGATGTAAAGGCTTGAGAGGTGTCATATTCCTCTGCAATGTAATTAAAAGTTCTCCAAAGAGCTACTCCAGCATCTTCATTTCCATCAATTTCTTCTTTTGTATTTACAATGAAAACCAACCCAATTCTATAAGCAAACAAAAAGAGATGATACATTTGAAACAAAATCAGTTTCACACACACTAATACTGACATAGTATAAACTCAACACAAGTAGGTTAGCAAAGTGATTGGAATGTTGTTGAATTGGACTCATTGGAATTCACATCTCTGCCTAGCAGAAGATGAAGAATTAAAAAGGAAAGCAACCTTGTTTTACATGTTTTCTTCAAAACTTTAAGTTTTCCTTACCTAAGTGGTACATTGTGATGATAGAGTAATTCTACCAGCTTCATATAATCACCTGTATCTTCTTGGACAGGATCAACAAAAAGTACCTAAGAAGAGAGACTTATTATACAGCCAATATTTAGTCTTGGTCTGGTTTTCCTTTTAGATATAAATTCTAAGATAGGAGCAGAAATTTCCAAAGGATCTGTGTGTCCCAACTGTGTGCAATTTCCTAGAGCACTCATTGTAAAAAAATAATCATTAAGAGTATAAATGAAAATAACTTCAGAATTAATTGATTTGGACCAAATACCAGTATGTAACCATTTATCAAACTTCAAACCATGTGACATCAGCAGTCTCTTTTGAAAGGTTCTGCCAATACTTGGTTTCATTTAATGACTTGGATGTATAATTAAAAAGGATTGAATGCTGATTATTACTTCTTACAACTAACTCTCTTCTGTTGTGAAAACCAAATTAAAATAAAGAGAATATACTGTCTTAAAACCGTAATTAAAAATGGAGCACTGGGAAACAATGCTTCCTTCCTGTCCCAAATACCTCTGTATTCCCTCTTTCACTTACTGTAGTTTGAAGTGTAGATCAAATCTTTCAGGCACAAACCTCTTAATGTCTCTTCCAATGCAATCTCCTCCAGCAATAGCTGATTTATCAGACATCAACACAATTCTAACCTCTCAACATGAGCAGAGCATGTGTGTTTTCAGTACCCTGTGCACACAGTAGTGCAGTGACTGTGCAATCAGTGGAGAACACAAGCTCTGCAAGCTTACCAAGTTGAAGAGATGGCGCCGGACGTGCTGCAGAGCTGTGGGCAGGGTGGGCTTCAGCAGCTCCTGATAGCTCACAGCCCACCTGCTGTAGCTGGGGTCTTGCTCTAGGTTATTAACCCACTGACACAAAAAAGGCAGCCAGTTACAAAAATGCATGAACTGATGAGTAAAATGGTGAGCATAAAGATACTGTTAAACACATGCAAAGCCTAAAAGAGGTAAAACATTTTCTCTTATTTGCAGTACATAATAGAACTAATAATGGATGGACAACTTGTATCAGGATGTAAATCCAAACACTTTACTGAGTGTACAAAAACCTATCAGCCAGATGTGTGTAACACAGTAAAACCATCTTGTAAGACAAATACAGTATGGAGCCATAACCACAGAAGCACTTTAGATAAATCTAACTCATTTCTTTTAAACATCCAATATCTTAAAATTTTGATGAAATACAGGCTAGAGAAAATTACTCCTAAAATATATTGAAGGAATATCATGCTCCAAAACTTTTTAAACTGCTTATCTAGGATTTTGATAACACTACCAAAAAAAAAATATAGAGAATGTCTTATACAGAGCATTATCAAATAAAATATTTAAATAAGTAGCTGCTTACTATTATTGAAGGGTGACGAATATCTAGTGCATAACTGTCATTTGTGGCATGGACCTGCAGCCTCATAAATCTACTGAGCATCTCCTCTTTGATTCCAAGTTCATGAAGGCCATGCATCACTTTTCCTTCCAGTTTAAGAGTCTCTAGGATACTTTGTCAGGAAGACAAAATGCATAACATATACACAAAACTGGTGTCATGACATGAAAAGAAATAATATTTCAAAGACTATTATTGAGAGGATCAGTTTTCTTATTAAAGATTCACAGTATTGGCAAAAACTACTCAAGGCGTTGTGCATCTAAATTTAATGTCTTTTTTATTATTAAGAAATAGGAATGTGAAAATACTCAAATTGTTTTTTATAAAGTGCTTTTCCCCTTTTCTTTATACATACAAGTTGAATTCCTTCCATTTGCAAATTAGTTTTACATGGTGATTTGTAACATACTAAGCAAATTAGAAAACATAATCCAAGAGAAAAATGTGTTTTCAACTACTTAGTCAATGCTCATATTCAAAGCAAACCCACTGTAAATCAATATTCTCTCTACTGGAGCACTTTCTGGTCCCCAAAATGCAGCAGATGAGATTATCTAGCACCACAGGAACAACTTCTCCAGAATTCTTAGTAATCCTGTCATCTTCAAACCAAACATTCCATCTCACCTGAAAGGATCATGAAAATCCAGGTCAATATGAAGGCCATTTAGAAATAAACGTGCTTCTCCAGGCTGGATTCCAAGCATTTCATTCAAATGCTAAAAAGCAAAAAGCACTGGGAAGTTATTTAGGCATACGTCAACTAACACACACATATAAATACTAACAGATATCAACATTACATGGACACAAAACATTTCAAGTAATTCTGAAGAACAGACACATCAAATCTCTTCCACATCAGTGGAATCTAGAAGTTTTTCAAATGCTTCAGCACAGCACTAGGATCTGAATTAGAGCTGGGCTGGTGATCCCATTTTGATGCCAGGCATTGATAGTTGAGAAGAGCACCCCCTGGCTCTAACAGCTTTGATGCAGGGAGCATTTAGGCATCAAAGACCAGGATTGAACACTTCAGCATCACTGACAGGTGTCCAAGTTCCTCTTATAGTTAATATATTTAACCTATGGAATGATAGGAGGGATTTCTATCTAGTAAAAGAACTAGCTGTCTGTCTCCCCAAGAAACCATGTGAGAGCTGCTGAACTAGTAAAAATCTCCAAAAGCAGTAATATGATAGTAGCTCAAAAAATAACAACAAACCTTCTGATTTTCTTCTATTTCCTTCCGCATTTTCTTGTCTACAGACACTCTGGTCAGTGACCTGTAAAAATCAAATGCTAGTGTCACTGCACCACAGTACTGATTAAAAGCATTAAATCATATGAAATCTGTATTTTAGCACCATATCCAAAGCTCTTTAATTGAAGAATGCTGTCATTTAGACTTAAAAAGAAGAGTAATTGTGTGTCATAAATATTTTCTTTTCAAAACCAATATTTTGTTCTGTGTTACTCTAGTAAACTCAGGTTTCAAATTTAGGCTAGGTTTAGTCAAACTAATATTGTCAGCATGTTTTCTACTCTCATATTAAAAATGACATGCTAGATCAGCATTAGAATAGACAATTCTGCAATTCTCCTTTTAATAAATCTGAAGTCTTCTTAGACTTTCACCCCTTAAAACAAAACATTTGAAGAGTAGGGAAATTTTGCTCTTATGCCAGAAATACATGGCAGGAGTTGGAGTGGGATGTAATAATTTAATGATTTTTTAAATCAGTGTTTTAAATGTCACCTAATACACTTCAAACTGGCTTTTTTTCTGTCCTTCAGAGACCAGAACTGGCCTTGCAGTTCAACATTATGTACATTTCCACTACCTGCTAATGAAAAGCCACATTTTCTGATGCTACTCTGAGTATAATCTGCTATGTTGCTATTTCAGAATAATTCTGCTCCAGGCATTTAAAAATCTGCATTAGTGACAGTAAATTCCAATGCAAACACAAAAGCAGTATTAGAAAAGCAAGCTGCAGTGTCATACCTGGCTCTTACTGGGAAGTTCTGAGCTATGTCTTTCATTACCTTCAGGGCATCATAAACAGGGGCAGACATAATTTGAGCAGCTGCTTGAAAACTAAGATCTAGAAAAAAAAAGGAAAATAAAAACAACCACTGGAATTATCATTCTCAATTAATGACAGAGTTAATTAATTAAACAGAGTACTGTGTTAATTCAGAGAAGTGCAATACATACCCTGTAGCTCCCAAGCCTTCAGTGGTTCCATGTTGTTAGCAGTTTCAATTAGATGTTTTTTAAACTCTTTCAGATTATTTTTCAGATCAGGATGCATCTTTCTATAAGAAAACATCAAAAAAAAAAAGAAAGACAAAATCAATGACACCCATCAATATCTGGGTTTATTTTTCCCATTATATTACTGACAGCTATTAAAAACACTCATGAAGACTCTTGTTCTGGAAATAAAATATAGTCCAGGCTCCTCAAAGAAAGTATAATCAGCTGAAAAGGGAAGCAAAGACAGAAAATGCCTTTTTTTCTAGGTCTATTCCAAGTAAGAAAATGACAAATGTAGTTGATTCTCTTAGAAACCCCCCTGTGAAGGAGTCAACCAGCCTCAAGCTCTTCAATTACTGCTTTTACTGCCTATTTACAAATTTACCTTGATGATTTTTACCTTTTTCTTCCCTGTTTAACAGGAAAAAAAGCCAACATCTTGATTTTAATGATCTGAAACTGGAATTAGCAGCAAACTGTAGATATATAAACACGAAAATATGGTGTTCTAAGTTTTTGTGATTGTTGCCCAGAGGGATTTTTCTTTACTTGATAAACAGTTTACAGTAATACTACTGTATTCTAAGATAAATCAGAATTTAAAAGTAATAAACTGAACAGAATAAACAACTGTTGCATTTTTACATTCACAAGATACACATGCACAAAAAGTAAAAATCAGGATTTTCACCAATGGCAAAGTAATTTCCAACATAAATTTCACCTCTTCTATTAAAAAAAAAATAATTATTTTTGGTTCAGGTTTCAGCAACAAATGCAAAAGTTTAGTTACATCAACTCACTCCAATTTGCCAAAGAGAAATCCTTGTACATCACTTTCCTCTTCATCATCATCTTCCTCTTCTTTTGTCTCATTTGCTCCTGAACACAGTACATGTTAGACAATATAATAAATTTACTAATGCAATAAGTTCTTAAGAATTATAAAACAGCTAACAGAAACACACAATTAGAAAGCTGCCATTCTCAGATGTAATTTCTCTTAGATTTATACTCATGCATTCACACTTTGGCATCAGAATGACTTCACAACTGAAGACTGTAAGACATTTCAATAGCATCTCCAATAAGATATTGTAATAATAAAAATAACACATACCTTTAAGCTGTGTGTCATCTACTGCTTTGTATTCTGTGTTCTTTATTGCCAGTTCTACACCATATCCAGATAAATACATTTTTCTGGAACTTGGTTTCTGTTGATGATATTAGCATAACAAAAACTGTAAGTTAAAAAAATGTATTTATAGGAGATCCACAATAATCTAATACTGTCACTGGAAAATGTTATGACAGCCATCACTTAAATTCACCTTCAGCTTGTGATTCAAGGTACCAAAAGCACAGCAAAGTAGCACAATACACTATTAAAGGACACTATCTCTCCAGCAGGCTAAGTGACACCAGCAAGAGTGATGACAGTGGACAGACTGCACCTCTTCTGCTCCCAAGGCTCCCCCTTCTGGCATTTAACATAAAAAAAAAGAGGAAGAATTTGTTTCAGGGGGAAACAAGGAATAAAAATGGAAGAATAAGAGGGGAGAGCAGTCTGAAGAGAGAAAAAATGCAGGAAGGCAGACTCTGCATTTGAGGGGCCCATGGTGCATAAACCAGACAGAGCAATGAGAATGTAGGTATTTAATTGAAATAAAAGTGCATAAAAGAACATAAAGTTCAGCAAAAACTCTACCCCACACAACTTAAAATTTATGACTAGTTTCCTCAAACTCTCTATTTCATTCCTGTGAGCAAAAAACCTGGATTTCAGCTCCCTGAGATGCCTGGTCTCCATAAATCACTGCAACCTTCCACTCCATCTGGTTATTCTCATGTTAGCCACACTACTTAAGAGCTGTACTTTGAATATAAATTACAGAAATCTTCTTATCATCAAAACTGGGGACAACATAGCTCCATGTAGTGGTATTTGCTTTGTTTCAGGGAAGAGAGGGAGAGCATTCAGAAACACCACTTGTAAAATACTGACACTGTGGAGTGCATGCTTAAGAAAACTGGTCAATGGTGATGACTGTGATAACCCAAGATCCTCTATTCCTATGAATATATGAGGTTATACTGAGAATATAGACAATTTTAAGTGTGATTAACTATTTTTCAGCTCAATTTTTTCTTCTACATCCCATTTCTCTCATTCTTTTTATTCCTATGTTCAGTCTGCTGCACCAAGACTCACCCAAGGTCTTTGCACATTGGCAAAAACCAGACATGTCACCAAAAATGTGACTTTTCAAGATGCAAACAGTGTCTGCATGCATGCTCAGATGATATTATTGTGTATTCTCAGCTTCAGATTTTGTTAGGTGGATCCCTTCACCTAGAAGGTTTTAAGATTATTCATCTCACATGATGCAATTTGCCTAAATATATAAATTTTATATATATATATAATAACCCTTTGTCCAATATACACAGAAAAATAGATCTAGGAATATCTAGAAAACATCCTGCCAAAAAGCAAGTGAAATAAGGAGAGAAGAGTAAGATGTGAGTCAGTTAATTTTCGCTGCATACCTGAAGGTAGTGGCGGAGAACATAAACTATCTCCTCCCGCTGGGCCTTCTCTGACAGAATCTTGTGGAACTTGGCAAAGTCTCTTGTACCCATTTCTGCATAAAGAACAACCACTGGGGCATCCTCTTGGAGAGTTGGAAATTTATGATCTCCCTTAAAAAGATACGGCCTGGGTCTGGTTTGAAAAGCAAACCATGGTGGCATTATGTATTAAAACCAATTAAAACCCAGTTCAAACAGTGGCAGCTTTGCCACATCGTGATGGAAAATACTAGCAAGGGCTTGCAGGTTACAAGTACACAAGACATGTTAGAACCATCACAAAATAATCACGATTGCTCACAAACCAACTCACAACTCCACATTTGCAAACTGCAGGCTAAGAAACTGAGAAATCAGCATCAATTATAAATACTTTTAATAAATGTTATCAAATCCCAACACAAATGACACGTAGAGCCCACTGAGATATGCTGCAACTGGTAATTACAGCTTGAAGCTTTTCATTTTAGCTTTTAATGTAAATTATGCATTAAATCTATTACAGTTGTACAAAGCTATCAGGGAATAACAGAGGGAAATGCAGTGAAGTTTGAGAAAGCTGCTAACACTCCTGTAAACTGAGTGGGAAACTCATGGACACACTAGCAGACAAAATGTAGCTCATTTTTCAGTTTTCTGACCACGTGCCACGCCTACTAAAAGCCACATCTAGAAAAGTGACTTTTTCTATACCTGCAAACATTTTTTTGGGGATGAGAAAGATGGAAAATTAAGAGAGGACTGAGAGATCTCAAGGTGTTGTTGATGAGAATACTTCCTTTTCAAGATTGCCTTCACATGGTCACACTTGGAAGACCAGTAACTCCCTCCAAAGCTCCCCAGGGCACCTTCAGACACTCTTGAGCCCACAATGTGTGTGACAGATGCTCACAGAAAGCTCACACTGGAAAGCTGTGAGCACTACAGGTTCTGTGATGAGGGGAAATTCAATATAAAATAAGAGTAATTTACACTGCAGACAACCTTTGGAGAGCATCTGTCCCAAGCTCTCCAGCAAAGCAGGGCCCATTTGCACCATGCTGCTCAGGACCTTCACACCAACACCCTCCACCAGCCTGGTAGGTGCACAAGGAGCAGTTCTAGGGGGAGTCAACAGGAGGTGTGGTTCAAGATCCCTTTGGATGTGTGCAGCCACGTGTCCCAGAAAGAGCAGGGAAGCTTCCCCTGGCCAGCACAGCACAAGGCACAGCAGGACACACTGGGAATGAGACCACTCCTGAATAAAGGCTCTTCTCTTCAAGAGCAGACCCAGGGTTGCCCCAGTGGAAGCATACACGTGAGATATGGCTTGTGCAACCTCCTCCTCACAGCTGGGGAGGCAGAATGGCCACAGTCACTTACAAAGAGTTGAAAACCTAACTCAAGGGACCTTGTCTTCTTAGTCACCTAGGTATAGAAAAAGAATGCCTCTCGTTCTCAAAAGATGCATTCCCAGTGCTGCAGGGACTTTCTTGAACTCTGACAGTCTCAAGGGAGTTTTTTTTACCACCTGAAGTACTGCAGTGAGGTAACTGCCCAGGGCTAACAACCCTGGATTGGAGAATTACAGCTTTCAGCCCTTCTAAATGCATTATAAGCCTCCATTCTCTGCTCCTCTTTGACACTGTAGAGCAGTCAGAAGGAATTGATTCTCTTATGCTTAGAGCTGAAAGATAATTAAATTTCTGCATAAGAGATTCTGAGAAGGCTGCCTGGAAGGGAAAGGACAGCAGCTGGGAAGAAAAAAAAGGATTAAAAAAACCAACAACACATAGATGTGGAGTTTAGCACTTGCTAACCAGTTCCTGCAGTTAGTTACCTGTAGATGAGCGTGTTTTTCTTTAGCTCTAGGAAGTGTAAATATTTGAGCGATGCAACTATTTCTGGAGCAGGGAGGAGAGGGAATTTATCAGGATTTTGTTCCTGCAGCTCTGAAGGTTGTCATGTGATTGGTGCACCCAAAGCTATCCAAACCACAAGAAAAATGCAGTAGAAATAATTTCAGTTTGGTTGTGAGTTCAACCCTTTCAATTCTGAAGACTCCAGCACTCTGCTGAGTGTGGTGATTTTCCAGAATCTTGTCAACTTGAGGACCACAGCTCCAGAAAAAAGAACATGCTGAGTCCAGTTCTACCCAGAGTATACTCAGACCTTGTGACAAAATATTAAGGTCCCATGATGCTTTAATATATGACCAGAAAAATACATAATTTGTACTGTATTTTGACTTTTTAAATAACTTAAGGAAGAGACTTTTGTTAGGCAGAAAGTAAGTTAAAAATGGGAGATTGCAAACTAGACAGTGTTTCTGCAAATATTTTGCTTATCGAAAAAGACAATTAACTTGTAATTGTATCCATTGACTCAGACAACAGCACAAATCACACAGCTAGCATGAAAAATTGTTTTCAGGAGCAATCATCTCCAAAGAGACAATTTTGTAAGTTTTTCAAAGTTTAGTTTGTTTGTTTGTTTGGTTTTTTTAATATATATTTCATAGAAAGCAAAATCCAATAAATATGGCCTAGAAAATAATTTTCAGTTCTACACATATCCATCAAGCAGTTGAGGGTACAGACATATAATGTACATTATGGTGACCATGACCATTACAGGAAAAATCTCCAAAGTATGTTACATACAGGTCTTAAAAATACATAAATCAATTTTATTTATTTTTAATTTATTTTTAATAGATTATACATTTTGGTTTGTTACTATTTGATCACTTTGATAGGTTCTACCTATTTTATTTCACAGAAAAGCTCAAGAGGTGCAAAGTCTAGGCCAAGGAAAGGTGATGCCAGCTGAGGTGGTCTCCTCTCCCACTCTCTGCCAAGCCCTTGCAGAAAACCTTAAATGCAGCAGCACTGACTACACAGAAAGATCTGTCAGCAGAAGTACTGTCTCAGATGCCTTAAATGTCAAGACTGTACAGAATTTACACTGAATTGTTGTTTTAGTATGGCAGTCAAAACAAACAGGAAGAAATATAAAGTTATCCATGTGACTGGAGGAGGAAATATCTATTATTTTATTTTTAAATCCTACTTGGATTCATAATTGGTGAATTTTCATAACAATAAACATTAAAAATATTTCAAACCCAAAAGTAAATCTTTTCATCAAATAGCATGCACTTTAAATGGGTATGCCTTTAAAAATCCAGGAAACAGGGATCTGTGGGCTTATCAAGTAGAAGATAAAATGGCAATTTTTAGTATAAGTGTAAATGCAATAATACATGTTTTCTTTTTAGTAATCTCTTTTTCCTCTTAAAAGAGATCATTACACTTACCTCTTAGCAGCCTTCTTCAGCAGCTTTTTAATTTCATTAGTCTTACAGGTGTGCTTCTCATGGATAACCACAAATGCACTGCAGCCTTCTGGTGGGGGCTCATCAGCTGCAATCTAACATTCCAACAATTACACTCAGCCAGGATGCTCTGATTGCACTTCAGCTGAAACTCATAGCCCCAGATTAAAACAGCCCCACAGCTGCCATCCAATTGTGTTCCTCATGAAGCTCATTCAAGATGGGGAACATGGGAAAGCAGTAATGGAAATATTAGAAGATTTAAGACTATAACCTTTGTGAAATGTAGTCTATCAAGTGCAGTCATGCTTCAGAAAATGCCACTTATGTTCTGTAAGGAGAGGGCTAAGAAATCCTGCCCACAAGCTGAAATCTCTGCCTTTACTCCACATATATGTCAAAACAAACATTCTTTACTCTGCACCCAAAATACTACATAAAATGGTGTACCAAATAGATAATAGTCACCTGCTGAAACATCTGAACAGTTGGAGAATATGCCCGTATGGAAAGTGCAAACTTCAACAGATTGATTTGAAAATTGGATAAGAATTGTCCTGCTTTCTTCAAGATTAAATTGTAATAGGAATGCTCTGTATCTGTGAAAAAAAAAGAAAAAAGTTAGTATTTATCCATAAATGCTGTGTCATCATGTGGCACCTGTGCTAGATAATGAAACTGAGAAACCCTCACTTTGGGGTAAGTGCTACTTTTTTTTTTTGTCCTTTTTTTTTTAAGTCTCTTGCAAACAGAGCCATGGTTGCAGTTTTGCAGATGATCTTCACTTATTTGCCCCTTGAAACTTTGATAACTCTTTGCCCTCCAGGCAGATTTCAACACAAAAAGTCATCATAAAGTCAAAGTCCTAATAAATTTCTTAGGATGTTAAAGAGAACCATGGAGGAACAGATGCTTTGGTCATAAAATGCTGCACGATAGCACATTACCACTAAATTAATTAACCAAGCTGATTTAAAATACTAAATGACACAATATTAATAGGATACAGCTCCAGCTATCCAATCACAGGTATATGAGCTATGTACCTGAAAATTTCTGTTCTAGGCAAGAGATAAAGCCTGATAGCCAACAAAACCTGAAAAGCTATTTAGGTCACTCTAAAGACACCTAAATTTGTCAGCTGAGTAGCTCCCTCAGCACCTGGAGCCAAAATAATTAGACTGGCTACTAAAAGAACTAGCTGAGCAGACTCAGATATGAACACCAACATTTACTACCTACCAACTGCTGCATATCTCATCACAGTAGGTTCAAAATAATTAACAGATTATCAGGAGGGTCACAAAAGGACAGGTCTGTATCACAGATCTTCAGATCCCATGGAAAAGCAGCACTAAATTAATCTATGATGCTGGCCCATAGGAGAATTCAAAGTAATAAGGCACAGGATTAGGGAGAGTCAACATAAAGGACATATTGAGGCAGAAAACAGGGTGATGGGATCATTGTTTTGAAGGATGGGGATTGTTCCAACTGCACAGAGGTGTACATCTGGACTTACAGACCAGCCATGGAATTAGAGATCCCAGGGAACAGCACTTCAAGCAGTCACTGGCCATTCAAACAAGATATCAGAGAGGGAATGCTCTGTTCTATTTGCATGATGATTACAGAACTGTCCTGCTCCTGCAACTGATTCCTCTTAAATCATTAAGGCTGATATGTGCATCAGAAATACCTAATTTAGTTGTGAATAACGTGTAGTCCTCTAGAACACAATCATTTGATTATTGTTCTTATGTAATATACTGTTATATTTTTTCAGATAGTTTCCCTTTTAATATATGAGTGTGTTGGGTTGGTCTTTTTCAAGTGTATGTTTAAGGGGCTGCTGAAAATTCAATATATAAACAGAGCCACTTGGGAAGACAGTAAACACTCCAGTTACAATGAGTTGGCAGGAACTAGCTACTTACCTTCACTCTGTGCTGAAAATGAACCTTTTGAGAGCTACAAGGAGCAGCAAGTTTAAAGAGCAATCTTCTCTGTTTTGTAACTTGGTTTTGCTAAAGAAATGAAAACTGCAGGAATGTCTTATTGTGTACATGCAAAATAACACCACTTGCATTTCCAGTTCCTCCCCAAGCCTGGCAGAGTGGACACAAAGCTGGCTGGAGACCTCTCTCCAACACACTTCATTCCAGCAGCCCCCTAAAGCAGGACCCTGGTTCACTCACCTCCTTTCTTGTACACTGTCAACTCCCTTACTGTCTCCAGGAACTGCCAGAACTTCTCATTGCCCTCTTCTGCAATGAATTCACTGTTTAAAGATAAAACAGAAGTGTACACAGGTTGGCTCTGCCCAAAGATGTACCACAGCACAAAGCTTCACTTGGTTAAAGCCACTAATACCTGGCAGCAGCAAAGTATTCAATGACCATCCAGCACAAAAAATACAAGCTCTGAGTGGTGGTGTGCTTTGGTTAAAAGGAAATCTGAACAAAATGCTACCAATCTGAGCTCAACAATCAGAGCTGTAAAGCAAGCAGACTGTTCTCTGATATTTAACACATTTTTTCACTTTGTTTTTCCACAGGTATTCCAATATGCATTCGTAAATTACAGTAAAATCAATCCAGCACACAAGCTGTATTTAACAGTGGCTAAATACACAAATAAGAACACTCTGTCACATTATACTTTTAATTAAACTACAGGTTCTTGCTGATTCTATCACCTAGCTTACCACTCCTTTGATTTCAGAAGCATTTTTTTCTGATTCAGAAGCCTGCATTTCTCCCTTCCGAAGTTTGAAAACAAAGCAACAAACATTTTAAACCAAACCGGTAGGGGAGCCACAAATACACACACAAAAAAAGTTATATTTTAATACTACAGCTATTTAATATTTAACTATTTTAATACTACAGCCTCTCATGCTCACCCATACCTGCACAGCTAATTATTTCACCAGCAAACTAAACGGGGTGAGCTGAAGAGACACAGACTCCCACTCAGCGGGAGACGGGAATCGCGTAGCTTGGCCCACGGTATTTTCTGGTGCAAAAAGCCATTTCTAGCGCACGAAGAACGCGGGGAGAGCCTGTCCGTGCTGCCCACGCTTCACACAGCGCAATCACTTCAGCCTCACGCCAAGAGAGCGCAGACTGCGACAGAGAACCGCGGTGACCCCGCCGAGAGAAGGGGCCTCTCTCCCCCCTCCCGCCCCTCCCCGCCCCGTTCGCGCGCCGCGCTCCATACTTGGCGATGGCCGGCGAGCCGGGCGCTGATTGGCCGGGGCGCGGCGAGGGGGCGGGGCCGAGCGGCGGTGACCCGGATGTTCACTCCTAGGCAACGGCGGAAGTGCGAGGGCCGCAGCCTGCCTCGGAGGGAGAGCGGACGGGACCGGGAGGCGCCGCCGTTGCTACCGCCCAGCGCAGCCCCGCCGAGCCGCCATGGTAAGGGGTGATGTGGCCGGCCCCTCGCCGCTCTCCGCTTCCCTTCCCCTCGCTTCGCTTCCTCCTGGCGGCGCCGCTTCCTTCCATCCCCCCCCTTCCGCGCCTTCTTCCCCCCACCCTCGGTGCGGGCGGCGAG
>JANHGL010017106.1:0-12441 GCA_024611195.1 Ceyx melanurus
CAGGCCTTTGCAAACAGCCCCTCTCCAGGCTTTGGAGCAGCTCCCTTCAGGCACTGGCAGGTGCTCTAAGGTCTCCCCTTGGGGAACTTCTGCTAGGAACAAGCCTTCAAGAAAACCCTCATGTTCTGAGTGCACCTTGTGTTTGTAGACACGAGTGGGGTTTTTCATTGGGGATTTGGGGGTCATTCAGTGCTAGTCCTTGACTCAACTCCTCTGGGCTGAGCATTCCCTGAACTTTTTTTGCTAGTCAGTGTGTTAGACCTTGGTGTATGAGAATACCTGGCTGTAGTGGATCTTCAATATACAGCATTGATGGTCTGTAGCCATCCAGCATGCTTTTCTGCACTTCATCCTTGGCAACATAAGAGCCCCCATCCTTTATTCGAATCCCAGTCTTCAGATAATTGAAGTGACGTCCATATAATTCAAAAAACTCTATTAAAAGAACACCATAGTTGGCACTGGGCATACAGGCATCTTCCCTGGGGTGCAGCTGGTAAGAAGAAGGGAAAAAAAAAAAAGTCATTTTCTTAAGCCTTCAAGGTTTAAGAGCCTTTTCTTTTTCACTGCAAGCATGTTTAAATACAGTAAAAATAAATAATAGCAAGCAAACAGGTTTAAATGTAGAACTTTCCCTCAATAAAGCAGTTTTACATCTTGAAAAGATGATGCTATCAAAACTTTTATAAACTAATTGCTTGGGAAAAATAAGACTGTCAAGTATTAACAAGTTTGTACTTGAACTTTTAGTTCAGTCAGTGAACTTCCAGCACTAATGGTAGAGCTCCTGTAAAAAAGCAAAGCTATTTGCCCTTCACAAACCTGGGCTTGCAGTACAAATACAGGTTTCTAACAGCCACAGCTATCAAAACAATCCCCTCTGCTGTGAGGGATGAACAAAACCAGTTCATGACTGTAAGAGCCACAAAACCTGACTCCTCTTTGCAGGAGCAAATGGAAATGCTATCACTCAGTATAAGGAAAAAAATGGGGTTCTTTCAAAAAGGTGTGTTTATTGCCTTCAATTCCAGCAGGCAACTGCAACAGCACTCAGCAATCACTGAGCTCCAGTTCAAGGCTCAGGTTTACAAGTAACTACAGTCTGTAAAAGCACAGCCACACAAACACAAACACACACACACACACAGAGTTACACAATAACCTTCAGTACAAGAAACCAGGGTGATAAAACCAGAACTCAACCACCACCACATTCTTCTCCCCCAGGGCATAACAATATCGATTTAGCTCATGCATTTTGTTCTCTTAGATTCAAGAGACAGTTGTAAACCACGTTTATTTGGTGTCATCTTAAAAACCTAGACAAACAAGCAAGTCCCAATGCATCCATCATGGCACATACAGGGTGTGTGACCTGGCATACCAGGGTTACAGGGGCCAGCTGCATCTAACCCATGGACCTTGTTCCAAAGAGACTGCACAACAGCCAGGTTGTTTTACCATGAGTGGCACACGATCCCGGTACTGATATGCCAGTGGATGTTCCCAACATCCCTGAATACCAAAAGCATCAGTATGGGAGACAGAAGATGGGTGGGATACAGTTATTTTTAAATGAAAATGGGGTGCAAAACTGCAGATAGGATAGAGGATTCAATTTGAGGGTTGATTAAATCCCTTCTGAACATAACATCATTCTGCATCAAAGGCAAGGAAGGGCAGATGCCACTAAACTTACCTGAAGGAAACTGACAGCCATTAAAAAAAGACTATAAGAACCAATTCCACCTGTAAATACTTCATTGAGGTCCCTCTGCAACAGGAACTGTTTCAATACTAAAACTAGATAGGGTAACACAGGGTATTTCTGAAAGAGAAAAACAAGAGTGTTAGGGTGCTGTGGCACACAGATCCCACTGCTGCTAAGAAAGCACACTGAAGCTCTCTGTTAGTCTCAGAGTGAAGTATACTCAATATATGAGTAATTGGAGAGAAGCCAAGTGCTTTTTTTACCTCTTCAACTCTGGTGGCAGCTAATAACAACAGAAAAAAAGCCATTACCTTATAAAATCAGACACAGAAATACACTTGCTTTTCTCAGAAGGAAAGCAAAGGCAGAATGAGGGAGATACCTACACCTGTAACAAAACCTTTTTTGTAACAACAACCAAAGCCATATCCCAGCATGGGCTGAGGCTTCTGTCCTGCCTCAGGCACCCAGAGTTCCAAGCAGTTCTTCTGTTTCTCAAGAAAGAAGAATTTCTCCAAGAGTCTTTGGGTGAGTATCAGGAGCCCTGTTTACCCGAGGAGCCCAAGATCACTTTGGAACTAAGTTCTTCAGAACTTACAGGCACAGCCTGAAGTGTTCAGTATTGGTACATAACACAGAGAGGATTTCAGTCAGAAAACTACAAACCCTCAGGCAAAGCCTCAAGCTTCCTAAATCAACTGGATTATGAGAAACTGGCATTTTCAAGGGTGATGCTGAACACAGCACCTCAGCCAGGTGGGACAAAACACAACTCAAGGGAATGCCCTGCAAGTGGTTCAGAGAGACCCTCCACACCACCAGTGAAGTCACCTGGCAAGTAAGTGCACAGCAGGTTTTCTTCCAGTTAACCAGCCAGGCAGCTGCTGCCCACCATGTGCCAGGGCTGCTGCTGCACCAGGCTCAAGGCCAGCTCAGGAGCAGCACAGCTACAGGGCCTGGGCTTGGGCAGCTGGGAGAACAGGCAGGTGGGAAAGCACCACGTGGGAGTCCCTCCACTTTGCTGCTCTTCACCTCAGAACACCAAGCCCATTCTGACCCTGAGTACTGAGCTGGAATCCTCCTCAGACTCGAGCTCCTCACTGGGGACTGCCTCACTGGGCTGCCAGCCTCTGCCTGAACCAGGAGCTGACCCTGCCAGCTGCCAGCACCCTGCCATGCCCGGCTGCCACACGCAGCCCCTGCCCCATTGCTGGGGGCACAACCCACTCCTGCTGTGCCCTGACCCAGGGCCAGAGCTGCCTCTCAAAAGGGTTACGAGCAGCCTGGCCCACGGGAACATGCTGCCAATTTTCCTTTTGTGAAGCACATAACAAGGCCTTCGTGCTCTCAAGAGCAGACCACCTCCTGCTGGAAGTGAAGAGGCACGTGGACAATTTGGGGCAAGTGTGCAGGACTTCTCTAAAAATACATCTACAAGCAGATTGTAACAAAGACAGTGGCTGTGCTGGGGCAGAGAACTGAGGGTGCCCATCCACCCTGAGGCACTGCAACAATGCACAGGGTGTAAAAAATAGAGTCAGCAATTGCACCCCAGGCAGGCATCTTACAACAGAATCTGGGCAGCTTCTCTCCCCAGCAAGGCCACATGGTACAGAACTATCAGGCATGACTGGCCAACAGCATCGATTCCATCAGAGACAGGCTAAGAAAGGAGTCTCTGGACCCACCCCACCCTCCTGCTCTGAACGTGGGTGCAAGAGGCCTCAGCAGCACAAGGTTCTATAAACACAGAGGTGAGACCATGCAGCAGGAACTCAGACTACCCTGCTGAAACTAAGCACAGAGTTTTCTTTGGTGGTGTTCTGCAGGTTAAAGAAGTAGACTGTAGAAGCAAACTGAGCTGCTCTCATGCTTGCATCTAAACAAACAAAAAGGAACTGAATACTTTGATTCTCCTGCTGTACATTTGTTTGGTTAAAAAACCCAAAGTAGTTAGCAGCAGAAGAGCAATTTCTAAGCCAAATGACGCTGAACTGCACCTCATCTCCCTACACAGTACATGAAAAGCCAAGAAAAAAGTTCTATTGCTACTATGATACACTTAAAACTATGAGTGTCCAATATACTGAGTAGGGGAAGGGAAGGAAAATAGTGTCATGACACTACAAAACTTTTAAGACAGAAGTGCATTAATCCTAACAAAATGAGCCCATATATTAAACAAAAACAACTGTAACATATCTATGATACAGATTATTAGTGAATCCCTGAACAGTCAGTTACTAAATTTATTTCACTTAACTTGCATTTGTATGCTGGAACAGTATTCAGTCTAGGACAAGATTAATCCAACTTTCTCAGGAATGCATTATTATTTTAACCTCAAGGCACCACAGCTAGGAAAGCAGACCATTTAAGACAGGTATTAATGCATTTTCCTGAGTCACTGTACTAACTTCACAATGCTTTGTAAATTTTACTATCTTTGTGCATTTTAGGGCAATATATCTAAAAGCTAAGAATGCCACACAGCAGTACTGAACAATAACAAAAAATAGCAGAGAGCAAAAGCACGTCACTAGTGAGGAAAATATAAAAGCAATATTCAGTTCCATGGTAGTGTTGCCTAACCTTGATAAAATCTTTGATGAGTTGGGCAGCTTTAACTCCATTCTGTACATTAAAGCTTATATCAACTTTCACTTCAGTGAAGGAATCTGTCAGTTTAATAATAGGTACCTGCAAAAGAAAGACAGACTGAGTCAATACAGATTACTGAGACACATCTGGTTTCATTCCTACTTCCATGTACCAGTAAAACAGAAGCATTTTATGGATTTGCAGAGAACTAGGCAGAGAAAACAGGACTCCTGTTTATCTGTGAAGTCACTCTCCTTGCCCCTCTGTTTAGATAAACTTTGCTTTTCCAACTCATAAACGTTGTTTTCAATGTACTATCCCACTTAGCAGAGCTTAACACTTCAAATTGATTTCAGTCAGTTCCTGGTGCAGAAGCATAGTTCTAGTGGGTAGAACAAACACCAGAGGGAGACAGATGCTCTAGAAATAAGGATGAATGGTATTAGACAGATACTCTTAAGAAGAGACACACTTGTCTCATTGTGGGTCATTGATTCCTCAACAAAATTATCTTTAAACAAGAAGTACTTGTTTGAAGTGCACTGATACACAACTGGATGCATAGAGTGCATTCTGACATATCTCCACCTGAGGGCTTTCCAAATTACCTCTCTTAATAATAGCCATCAGACACCCTTTTAAACCCCAACATTCTTACTGAAAATTAGCAAAAGGTAGAAAGGTATCATGGAATTAATCCTATCCTGTGCAAGACACGCCATTACACTTCTTTATACAAGGCTGGACTTGCCATTTCTATGTGTAAATGTATTATGTTTGCTTACTTGCAGTAAGAAAAATTAATAATTTACTTGTGTACAAACTCAGTCTAGAAACTGACAAGTCTAATCCCATTAATTCACAACAATGACTGGTATAATCTCACTTAAAAGCAAGTGTAGGTTGTAGAGTATGGAAAAATGAGATGACTTTCCCCCATGGAATAAATGTTTCTGTTGGAGCACTATCAATCATTTTGTCAGTAATAAAATCTGTACTAAATGCAAAGGTCTTATTCGCTCTATTTCAAATTTATATATAAAATAGTTTCTGGTTATGAAAATTCATCCTTCTAACCAAGAACTTTGATTAGAAATTTAGTTTAAAACAAGGACACCACCCTCTTCCCCCAAACTTACAGTTGCTTTATCTAAAACCTTTACTGAGTTTTCATCTGCTACATTGTGCTTTCTAAGAGCTTCTTCCAAGGTCCAGAGGGGTAACGTCTCCCACTTTCCAAACACAACTAAATCAATATCACTGTAAGGGAAAGAAAACATTTATTTTATTAAACTTTTATTAAACATTTATTTATATTAAACAAGATTTATTCAAATTAAAAGATTCTTGAAAGATAAAACATCTGACATCCACATATAACTAGAATAAAGCTGACAGCGTGTAGCTTAACCGGACAGTTTATTCTTAATTTTCTGAGGAAAGGGGTGGGGATGAAGTGTCACACTTGGGGAAGAAACACAGAACACTGGGTTGACAAGGGGAGAGGACACTACACACAACTGGCTACCTGAGATTAGTCTCCTCAGGCCACACTGTCAGCAGAGACGGACTGGATTCTCCAGATCAAGAAGCAAAGCTGTTGGGAATTGCCCTCTTTGGGCTGGATTAATCAGTGACACTGACTGATCAGCCCGGCCCTGAAAGGGGAAAGCCTGTTCCACATCCCCCAGTCCTCCTTGGCTCTAGGCCTGCTCTCTGCTCTGGCTAATCCAGAGCCAACCAGTCCAAGCCATGGACGGGCCTGTCGGAATCCAACTGCTCCAACCTGCCTTACAGACCAGCCCCACACTGGGGTTCACTGGCTGCCCTTTTCTCTGCTGGCTCAGCAGACAGCGGTGGGCACAGAACGGCTGCTCTTCCCGTAATGCCAAGCACAGGGAGGGGAGAACTGTGGAAATTCTGACTTCAGGAAGCAACAAGCTGTGAAATAAGATGAAAGATCTAATTAACTCAGCTCCTTAAAGAGGTGTCTCCGGCTGGCTGCACTTCCTCCCTCTGCACACACCTCTGACTGCGCAGGGAGCTGACACCCTAACTCAGTGCCTACAACTCCAACCCCAAAGGGGACTGCTATCCAAACTGAAGCTAGTGAAGGCTACTGGGAGATTCTGAGTTTCTTTGCTTCCCAGATTCTTTGATTTGCCCTGCCTGGTTGGAGACAGATAGGAGGGGAGCTTGTATCCCTCTAGCTACCCAGCGGCACGGAGAACTGCGTGAACAGAAACACCATGACACTCAGGAACGCTTTCTCTCCCCCCCAGTAGATTCTACAGGTCTCCTGATTCACAGCAAAACTGCTCAAAGCATCTCCAAGAAAGCAGATCTGCATCAGATGCAGTATCTCTGGCCAGCAGGCAATGGTGGCAGCAGCAGTTCAGCTGCATACCATTTAGGTGACACTAAGCCAGTTGCAGAAAACTATGTCCAAAACCTGCTTGGAGAGCAGGAAATGCTGTTGGACACTTCTAAACTAAATTAATGTTAATCCCACTACTGATGCTGATAGTTAACAAGGGGAGACATCTTCCTGATGCACACCAAGAGAGAAAAAGGAGCTCTGTTGTTACCCTGAGTTTCTGATATGAAATCAGACAAAAGCAAAGCATTTTTGTTACGTTGGTTTCAGAACAATCAAGCAAATACAATTGCTATCAGTCATGAGGACAGGAATATGTCCTGGGTTAGCAGAAGCCAATCAAACCTGTTTAAAACCAGGGAAAACCAAAAACTCCAAGAGCAAGGTCAAACGTGCAAACGTGTGTACAATTTGTACACCTTACTTGTGACTTTCCAAACAGAGCCTGTGCAGTTCAGCTTGCCTGGCTAAACAGATATAACCCCAGGAGAGGAAAGGACAACCTGGATATCCAGCACTTGCAGTCAGTACTAGATACTAACTCTTCATGTTCCCAAAGTAGGGAACTCAGTTCAAGTGTTAACCTCAGACTCGGGCTATTTAAATGTGTTTATCCTCTGCAGCCATTTAAACCTTTCATTCTATTTCTACTCACTTGGAAAAAAATATTTTAAAATTTCCAGAGATCCCAGTGTCACTAATGGCTTCTCTTTGGAAAAGGTAGATGTAGATTATTATACAGATTTCACAAAAGACTGAAAAAATAAATACTCTTCTGTATGTAATCTTTTCAGTGATAACATCATTAACTAGGTAAAATTAAATATTTCCATTTAATCATCTTTGGAGATAAAATTTAACCAACCTCTTCTTTTGGTACAGTATTTCATGAAGCCTTTTTGGACATCATGGTCATTGAGATCTTTTAGCAACACAAGCAAAATCTACATAGATACAAGTATAACAGTTAACAGTCTTAATTACTGTTAATTAATTACTTAATTACATTGCAGAGTGCTAACAGCTTCACACTTTCTGAATGCAGCAGGTACACACACAAGTAGAGGGGTGTTGTGAGCTCAGAGGAATCACTACAGGGATGCAGGTTCTTTCGTGTTGTATGGAATTGACACCGAAAGAAATTACTAACCTTGTAGGTAAATATAAGCCAGTTTTAAAACTTCCAAATATCTGCACCTGCAACAGAAGAACAGGGCACATGAAAACCAATTTCCCGGTTTCAGAAGAGAAACAAGTTGAAGAAGTTGCTCGTAAGGAACATTGCTGCTCTCCCTCGGTAGATGATGGTACTGCTCACAGGCAAGCTGGAGAGCAGCTGCACTCCCTTCTGCGAAGGCATTGACATCTTCCAGCAGCAAAACCAGCTGATCTTCGTTGTTATTGCACACAAAATATGAACAACTTTGACTTTTCTGGTACAAAACCTTCTGTGGTAACGTAAAAATTTGTTATCGTGACCAAATTTGGCAAAAACCCACAAACCAAAAGATTTTCAAACACTTAAGAATGACAGAACATAGTAAAAAAGTTACATTTATTTTTGCTTTCCTACCCTGAAATGTACCCTTCAGATTTTAACAAGTTTTCCGAGTTATTTCCATTGCTTTGCACACTTCTTAAAAAACCCTAAACCGTGATCCTTTTTTTTTTTTTTCTCGAACCAGGGTGCAAGCAGCACAACTCTGATTACTTCTCCTTAAACAACAAACAAAGCTTCAGAAAGATTCACATCCCCCAGATTTATCACTACGCTGTTTTTTTACTAGCACTGGAGTTTTAAATAGCGGGGTTTCCATTGTAAGCTGTCTGAACCCGCAGCCTCATTAGAGAGGCTGGACTCACAGCGGGGACTGATGAGACTTCAAAGTAAAAAATATCTCCGCATTTGGGCTAATTTTCAACCAAACAGTTTTCTGATGTTGGGTCCTGCAGCCACCTGAAAGACTCGTGTATTCTGCTTTAATGAGTCTCAGACTGATTGCCACCTATTTGCATGTCAAGTGACCCACTTTTTACCTCTTTCCCCTTTGGGGTAAGAAAAAGAGGGAGACGAAAAAAAAAATGTTTTGCAAGGAAGTGTATTGATAGACTAACCAGCAGTGTGAGTGCTTCCTCTTGATTATTTTATTATCACTTTATTATCAACTCTTTCTACTCTCTCACTCCCACAGCCAACAAAAAGCACATGCTGGCAGCAAATTGAATGTTCAAAGTTCATAGCTCCTCAGACTAGAAAAGACTGCAAGAGATGCCACACAACCAGCACCAACACTGTGCTAGATCTTGACAAAAGCATAAAGGCATCACAAAGCTAATTATTAATTATTATTATTATTATTATTATTATTATATATTAATTATTATGGATAATTGTTATTCTACTATCTGAAATCCAGGGTAATAAAAGCATCCTCTGTGAAACTGTCTGACCACCAAAAATATCTTAAAAGTGCTTTTGCACAATAAACCAACCACTGATGGGTTCAGAAAAGCCCAAATGTGCCTTCCCCTTATCAACCAGACTAGCGTGTTCAGATGAACAGCAACGAGAGCCTTAATGGAATAAACAACCCTGAGAGTTTTCATAAACTCACTGATACAACATACATGACCTTTCTCAAAAGGAATGAGACAACATCTGCTGCTGTACAATCATTTGGAGTATGAGAGACACTGAATTATTACAACAGAAATCCACGCCCACACTTCAACCCCTCTCTCAGCAAATCTGGAAAGATGGGAGAGTGGGGGAATCACTCTAAGTTTTAAAGGATTTTGATTTATTATGGAATCAGAATTTCAAGTGGACACTGTAAGTGGAGAGATGTGAGCATTGGTTTTTGAGGAGTGCCCACACCGCCCATTAGATTTCTGCTCTGTGAGGACAGAGATGTATTTGCATTCCTGAGATCACTGAAGACGTCACAGAACTGGACTGGACTCCTCCTGCTGCTGCACATCGTTACTATTTATCCTACATTTCTCTGACCTTGCTCAGCTGAAGTCCCTGAGGGAGCATTCACTATGGTACACAGCCAACTGTGTCCTCACCAGGCACAACAGGACTCGGGAAGCCCTTGCTGCCAAAACCCCCTTTCCAAACACACAAAAATATCTGTAGCCTGTTTAAATTTCCTTTTCTATCATTAAGTAGAATTTTCTGAAGTTTGCCAATCTGAACAGAGTTCATCTTTCTACCTCCACTCCCCACTTGGTGCTGCCTCTTTTCAGATCCACGAGGCCCCGTCACGCTCAGACACGAAGCTGAGAACTTTATCACCCCTGTAGCCTAAATTCCACTCTCTGAATACCTGTAATTTTCACATTCAACTACTCGAGAAACTTTGTCTTCAGATGCTTTGTTTAGCAGTTTGGGTTGCTCAGTTTCAGTGTAATTAAAGCCTTTCTTCTGGTCAGAGCCTTGCTGATGCCAAGAACAGTTCTCACTTACTAGGAATGTTTCCTTCTAAGCACATTCCCTTGAGTAAGGGAGCAAATGACACAATTGCTAACTTCTATAAATAAAGGAACAGTTTAGGATACCTAGTTTTACCCCAACTCCATCTGCTTTTCAGCCTTTTCCTAACGGGAGCAGGAGAAAAAAAATAAAAAGGAAGGGGGGTGGAGGGAAAGTGTGCCCAGACCCTTTCTACACACCCTCTATGCATTCCATGCAATTAGATCCACCATGCCCAATTTTCCTTTCCCTGGTATCTGATTTGTACAGGGCACATCTTCACCTAGGTGTTTCATGAGAAATACAAACTAAATGTGCATGTTGAACTGCCAAGTTTATTTTAGCTGGATTCACTGCATCTACGAGTCAAAAGGACCCGTTTAAATATTAACTTGTACAGCTAAAGCTGAGGACATTGGACCAGATGACACTCCACCTTCTCAGAGCATGCACTCAAAGCTTAAATCTTACAAGTGGCTAAACCAACACTGATTTCCAAAAGGTTAGTGATTAACTTCAGTGACTGAAAAATTAAAACAAGACTGTGCAAGTTGAACACAGTTGTTTTCAGCAGTACAGTTCCCAAGCAGATCTGTAAAGCACTAGAAAAAAATAACCTTTGCTTTGCCTTCTCAAACGTACTATGGCTACAAAAAGCAGTTTATAGAAAGACTACTTCCTCGAGGCCCCAAAGTAACGTGTCTCCACATGAAATGATTTTTACTACAACAGCCCTACCTGTAGAGGTTAAGTCCCTCCTTACAAGCAGAGTGCCTCTGGAAGCACTAGGTTCCCATGCCCATTCAAAGAAAGATCCTCTGACAATAAATCCATTCACCACATGACATTAGGTAAGTCTGCACCACACACTTGTCTAGGAAGTGGCAGCACCTTCCCTAGGCTGAAGCAATCCCTCCTTTTGGTGGAATCCCCTCCTGCAGGACTTGGCTGGGGTGTATCACAGTAAGCCTGGCAGCTCACTGCTGCTCCAGAGCAGGGTGCAGCACACCGTCTCACTGGGTTAGGGGGGAGCTGGACAATGCCTGGGAGACGTGCTCAAGTCTCTTCAAAGGTGACTGGATTTGTTCAAAGAGGGAATTCCCAGTCTATTAGGTGCCTGTAAGAGTGCCAAGGCTGAGTGGGCAGTGCTGCTTTCATCCTGCATGGCACTAAAGTCTTGCCATAGCCCCACAGGCCACCTTCCAAACACGAGTGTATGCTGCACTCAGACCACGTGCACAGACAGCAGCTTCTCTGGGATCCCCAGAATTAGGTTAAGGTCTGAAATGAGCAGTGGGTTTAAGTCCCTTCTGTCAAAACACCACCTTTTACCATGGCAGATCAAAGAGCATTCTTTATAATGAAGAGTCTTCTGTCTGAATTTGGTTTGCTGTTCTGGCTAACACATCCTTATTTTCAGCTATATCTGCACATACATCTATTATTTCAGCTGTATTTACAGATACCAATCTGCATTCTGGAAAGGAACATTGTGTTAGCACAGGGATACAGTTTAACTTCATTCAATTATGCTAAAAATTTGGGGTTTTTTTAGCACAATACTTTCCAAGCATGCACGCAAGCCTGGTATGTTCCCGTTGATCTTAGCAAAGTAATATTAATGAGACTAACTGTTGTCACACCTTGTGCTCTTTCTTTGAGTGCAGTAGTTTCAGCTTTTTATTCCTATGTGTGATAAAAGATGTATTATTCTAGAAATAGAGATCATGTCTCTCATTTAACCAGAAATCCTTTTGGTTTTTTTTTTTTAACAGGAAAAATCGACAGCACTTTCATTATTCAGTATTTCACAAAACAAACAGGCACAAAATGTTGCTTTAATACGTGACCAGCTAGAACAGAGATACTCACATCTGCATTAGGCCAGAGCTCTTTTATCACATTTTCTATCCTGTTCACCACTTCCATTCGCATCCTCTCTTCTTCAGGTCTGGGAGACATATACTTATAAAAGTCAATGATTTCTTCATGAAGACTAAGAAAGAAAAAAAAAAAAAAAAAGAGAACAAAAAGTCAGGAAAAAGCCCACAGGTGCAGGACAGAGCAACTGCTCTTATCCAAGCTTTTCTAAGCTTCACAGGATCATGGGATGTCAGGGGGTTGGAAGGGACCTTGGATATCTTTGAGTCCACCCCCCTGCCAGAGCAGGACCATATAATATACTACAATATAATATACTATAGATATAGATATATAATATACTATAATAAATATACTATATATACTATACTATAATTAATATAATACAATAAA
>JANHGL010017106.1:12780-28498 GCA_024611195.1 Ceyx melanurus
ACACAGGGCACACAGGGACACCACCTGGTGTTCTCACCTCGGCTGCCCCTAAGCCTTCAACCAGTCACCCCAGTGCCTTAAAATCCCTCTTGATTGCCCCTGAACTTCTCTCTGCAACCTCATCCCTGCCAACCTGGATAATCAGCAAGGGGTAATGATCAGAGTGCTGCAACAGTGCAGAGAGCACTTACTCCATCCATAATAACCAACCAACCAGGCACCATTCTGCTCACAGCCAGTTCAGGCTCCGAGCTTCCCCGGCCTGGGAACAGGAGGTTTCCAGCCAACGCTGCCCAAGCAGCCCCCTGGCACCTTGCAGGGAGTTTCAGGCATCAGCTGTGCTCAGCACCAAGCTTGATAAAGCTGGCAGCAATCATGCCAGTACTCAAGCTAGAAATGCTGCTGCTTTTACTGCTCAGTGAAGAGCATCAGCCAAACACACCCCCTCTCCCCAACAAGGAGTAAGTGCCCCACACTGACTGTCAACCCGTATCTCTGATGGTTTCTCATATCAGATGTGCTTTTCACAGTAAGTTGTGATTAGATTGCCTATGATTAGGGCAAAAAACCCTCTCTTGACACATTGCCACAGATTACTGTTTGTGTAAAATCATAAACACATCGTTGTCTAACAATGCGTTTAAAAAGATATAACCCTTTAATTCCAGACAGAGTAGCTAAATTAATTCCCTTTGTTTCCTGCAATGACCATTCCAGTAACATTTTTTCTTTATTGTTTCTAGTTACCAAGTACAACTGAATCTCTCATTAAAGCTCCGAGGGACCATCAGAAGAGAGCAGTTGATGAAGAGCCAGCCCTCAGATGAGATGTGAACACTAATGCTACCCCACAGCACACAGACTGGAATAAAGCAAATTTAACAACTGGATGTTGTCTACAGGTGCCAACAAAACAGAGGAAAATATCTGGGAGTTGTATTTGGCAGGGTCAGGATAGGGTCAGAGCTCAGACCACCTGTATGATGTCCTTCAGTACTGCAGCCTTATGAACAGCACAAGCTGCTTTCTCTTAGAGGAATAAAATCTTTACATTACTTTTCACTGAGCTTTTATTGGACCACACCCCCCATCCCCCCCTTCAGGTCAGGGGAACAGTCACAAAAGCCTAGCAACTCGTGGTGGCCATCAGCACAGCTCTCCACAGCTTACACAAAGAGAACTCTGACACAGTTCCTCCAAAGGGACAGCCAGACAAACACCCCATCTAGCTGTTCTGTCAGCCCTGGAGAACCTGCAACGGGGTGCCCAGGGAGGTGGTGGAGGCCCCATCCCTGGAGACATCCCAGGTGGGGCTGGAGGAGGCTCTGAGCACCCTGCTCTAGTTGAGATGTCCCTGCTCTCAGCAGGGGTTGGGCTGGGTGAGCTCTGGAGCTCCCTTCCACCCAGACATGGCTGGGATTCAAAGTTTCTCCTCTGATACCTACAGAGGGAGCCTCACAAACACTTCCATACAACAACCCCTCCAGGAGTTCTCCTGCAAAATCCCAGGGCACTGTCTCCCTCCTCTCCCCACTTTCAAGCCCTGCTCACTCTCATCTCAGGGGCCACAAGAATGACCCAGCTGCAATGCTCATACCTCATACTGACACATGCTGTTTCCAGCCTTTATTTGGACACTAAGGGGAAATTTTTGATCTCCCCCTAGGGTTGCTTTCTTACTTACAACCTGAGGTGAAAGCTCACATTGCAACCCCCCGCTGCCATCCCTTTTCAGCCACCTCCTATTCTTCTGTTCCTCACTGCTACCCAACGTGTTGGCACATGAACTTTCTTCTAGCTGTGCTCCCACTGCTAGGGTGTAATTCAGGTGAGAGGTGCACGATGGAGGACAAGTTGAGGCTTCCAACCACCGAGTTCACTCTCGCCCCCACCGCCAGTCACACATACTGAACTGCTAATGGAACCTCCACGTGCTTTAAGGTAGCTTTCAAAACCAGGAAAACAAGGAAAAATACAGTAAATGAACTCTAGAAAACACTGTTTTTCAACTGTAATGTGGTGAACCAGCTTACTGGAAGACCCAGGAGTTTGCCCAAGGCTTCCTATCACGTCTGGCAAACTCCACTTTCTCTGCAGGTTGCACTGTGGGGAACTGATCAAGCAACACAGCCCTGTTTCTGTTTCTGCCCCCCTGGACCAGCTGGAACAGAGCAGTTACAGCCACAAGGCACAGGGTTTGCCCCAGGACACTGTTTTTCCTGCCACGAGACTGAGTGCACACTCGTGCCCGAGGAGAGGCACCGGGTTCTCCAAGGGCACCGGGCGGCAGCAGATGTGCTGGGATAGCACCCAGGGACTGCCCCATGAGAAACTGGTGCATGGCACAGCACACATCCACACCTGCCCCTGCTCACTCAGCCTGCCTGCCCTGGGTTCTGCTTCAGGGGAGTCAATCGGTGCCCTGCCCCACAAAGGAACTTTGAAAGGAGGGAAATCAGAACTGAGGTCCCCACGGCACCCAGGGTCTTACAGACACTGCAGCTCTTGGGACACTCTTCACCACTGACACAGTCACCTGTATCCATCATCACCTTCTTCAGCAGCACACCACAGAATGATGTATTTCTCTTGCTAAAGCCAGGAGCACCAGCAGCAGCCACACACACATTTCACCCCTCGGAGGTGTGACTCCAATTAATGTGGAGTTAACTAAACTGGATTGAGAATTCGATCTCAAGGTTATTTGCTGGTTTTTATTTAACATCTATTATTATCCATTTTTTAATTTAACATCTATTATAGTTGCTGTTTCTCTGAACAATTTGTTTGGATTAATGGAGTCTGTTTACAAAAGTCTCTAGTGGAATTTTCTATCTTTAGCCAAAATCAAGATCAAAGAGACCGAGAGGTTCTTTTTTTGGCATCATAACAGTATTTTATTATTTAATACCATTACATTCATTAGTTATTTTATCTAAAAGTCCTTAAGTGGAGAATTATTTTTAGAAGGAAATTACACTGTCATAAATCTGATTTCACCATGGAGAGATAATTCCTTTGGCTTTATAGCCACACTGAAGATACTGACACCCAAGACCTACTTGGGATGCATGGGGGGAGTTCTCCACAATGCACAAGAGCATCAGTTTACTTCTATTTACTGTAATAAAAACAGTGAACAAGTGGGTCTTTGTCCTGTACTGTAGAAAGTCTTAATATGTGGAGAAAAGGCAAAAAAAGAACTCACTTCCACTTCTTTGGAGTTTATTTTAAACAAAGCACTAAGTGCATCACATCCAGTTTCCAAGGCTGGTAAGCTGGTTCTGTCAGAATTCCATAGACAGAGCAGAATGATAAAGGATTTAACAGATTATGGTGTCTGCTGAGACAAGGGGATGTTAAGAAAATAAAAAAATCAAGTGTGCTGCAAAAGCTGTGAGCAGAAGGAGGCCTTCCCACCACAACAGCTGCCACCAGCACCCTGAGGAACACAGGTTGCTGGACTCAGGAGAGACTAAAGAACACTGAATATCCATTGGTTTGCAAGGATATGAACTACAGGCAAAACCAGCATCCACAGAGGACTTTTTGCCTTCCCAAACTCTATGTTTTAGGACTAACTACTTCTGATTCAAGAGTTTATCGATTTTACATCCACACTTGGATGGGATATTTCTAGTGTACCCCTGTAGCACTAAAGAAGCCTTTTGTATCCAAATGTTCTTTGGATGAATTTGAAGTCTCCTCTGGAGGAAAAAAAAAACAAACCAAAACTCAACGGCAACAAAGAGAAATACTGTAGAATTTCAAGAGTATAATTGTCTTTGGGGAAGAATGTGAAGAAGGAACCTGAGGTATTTTAGCTTCTTGAAAGCATCAATACTTTAGAGTTCTAAGGGCATCCATCCCTCCGCTCCTGCAAGGAAAGCCAGCACTGCAAGCAAGGGAGAACCACCTGAGGGTGAAGCTTCTCAAGGTGTTTTAGTAAGAAAAAAAGGGTAATGTTTTTGCAGGTGTAAATAAAAAAAAAATAATTATAGCAGGAAATTCTGATCCTTCTTAAGTTTCATGAACTAAACACAGCTTTTTCCTCTCCCATCTGCAAGCTTCTTGGTTCTGAAGTGGCTCTGAACAACACTAACAAAGGTTTGGGAAAGGCACAGAGTGTCAAATCTTCCCCTCACAACTGTATTCTTTTCCAGTTTATTTTTAGTATTTCTTTTCAAAGCAAGATTGACACTCTACGAGGTGGAGAATCCAACAGCTTCCCAAATTAACTTTCCATTTGGACATTAATCTTCCAGGTGCTTCATTTCTAGATTACTATTGCCAGCCACATAAACCAAAGCAGGAACAAGAGCAGGCACTGTCAAGATGACCAATTATTTTCTCAACAACAAACTAAAGCAAAAATCAAACATGAGAGTAGTGAAGGGAACCGTGAACACGAAGCATCTGCTGAGGTACTACCCCTACCACCCGAGCCTCTGCAGCAGACAAATTCTTTCAGTATTTACTGTTTTAAGCTATTGAAAAAAAAAAACCAAACCCAAAACCAAATTGCTCCTGCAGGTGATGCAATAGGCAGCTAAATTTCATGACAACTGATACATCCACCCTTGTGAGAAACTACAATTGTGCAGAAGAAAGCAAACTAGTTTCAAAAGCCTCAGAGACTTTGAGCATCACTTTTTAGATCCTTAGTTCCTGAACCATATCAATATACTGTGTGTATATATATGTATATATATGTGTATATATATATCTGTATATATCTGTATATATATGTATATAGTAGGTCACCCAGTAACCATGTTTTGAGGCCCTACAGGAGCTTTACAATTCAACACAACCAAAGTAATCTGACAGAACTAGGCAGCTTAAGGAGCTGGCATTTTGATATCGCACATTTTTCTTCAGCTCACCCCTTTGAAATACAGCTTTACAAAAACTTCTCACAGTTTACCTAAAAACCAGACAGGCAGAAAAAAACCCCAAAACAAAACAAAACAGGTATTCACTGCCATATGATTAGTAAATGTCACTGAAACATGACATGACTCGGTATGAATCACTCTAAGTTTGAAAACTCTTTTGTGAGCAGAATTGGCTTGTTCACTTAGAGCAATTCATGGTGCACTGATGATGCACATTTCTTCAAATGCTGGGGAGCAAATAAACAATCCCACTAAATTTACAATACCTACAGTTTCTATCCTGTAGAAGTAATGCAAGAGACTCTTTTCTCCCATCAAGGTACAAGTAGGAATTTTCTGTTTATAAATTACAATGTGTGCTTTGTCTCCCTAAAACTGTGCTCAGACCTGGTAGAATTTTTCCTACAGAAACTTCTCATTGAAGAGGAAAAAAACTCCTACTGCACTTAGAAACCACATTACAAATAAGATGCTTGAATTAGCCCTACCAATAAGTAACCTTATAAGTACAACTCTGCAATAGATCCCCTGGCTCTCAAACCCCTGCCACCTGCAAACTCGAGCCTTGCTCTCTGTTCTTACACTCCCAGCAAATACATGGAATGCCAGCAGTATAAAACCATTCTGAGCAGTACCTCTACAAAAAATATCAAGAGAAACTGCTACCTCAACTGAGTTGGAAGAAAAAGCACTAACAAAAAAAACCAAAAACAAACCAAGACAAAGCAGGAAAGGTTTTGTGCAGGAAAAACAAAGTGGAAAGAGCAGAGTGGGGAACAGCAGTTGTACTTCATAATGACAAAAAGGCTTCAACTCCAGTAATATCTGATTACCTTGAAACACACCAGTAATCCCAGCACCTCCCATACAATACCACCAGAAGGTTTTCTCCTTAGCTCACCTGTAGAAAAATATTAGTCTGTTGGAACACTTACACACATGGAGCAGCTGTGTCATTTGCAACCTCCTAACTTAAAATACAGATAAGTATTTTTTTAAAGTCTTTAAGTTTAAAGTTCAACTGTCAGCACACACTTCATCCATTCTGTAATTACAACTTGAGGTGTATCTCTGAACAGCTAGAGCCACAGAGAAGTTGAAGGTCTTCATGTCCTACAGTGGGGAATTAGCAATTCCTCAGCTTACCAACTCTTGTGCAAGCTCTTGCTCAAAGGGACCAAACAATCGTTTTTGAAGTTTTCTTTAAACAAAAGGCTTCAGAGGAAGTAAAACATCAGTATCAGCAGTACTTCCATTTATAGGATGTCAAGTGTGTGTGAAAGTGAAGTGCAGTGTGAAAGTCAGAACACATCCAAACAGCTTTCCAACACCTTCTAACATGCTCAGCTTTTGGTTTTGCTGTGATTTTTGGCTTGTGGGTTTTTTTAAGAAGAGGGAATTTTGTACAACATTTCTGCTGCATTCCAGGAATATCAAAGTCACTCTGGTTGCACCTCCTGTATTAGAAATACTCAAAACTTCTCCTGGAAAGGTTAGAAGTTAGCAGTTACTACTTAAACCACAAGGTTTTAAGTTTGCATGTTCAACTGATATACTTTGGAATATAAATGGACAGTGACCCCAGCTTACCTGTCCAGCACATGTTCAGAGCCAGCTTATCACCCACTTATTACTTGTTACTGCTCTTCAGTGACACTGCTACACTACTGAGTTCAAATGTGCTGCTGGCATAACCAGGAAAAATTCTAATCCTAGAAAGAAGTTTTCCCTTTCACTTCCACAAGTGGCTGGAGTGGGTGCATTTTGGAGGAGGATAAGGAACAATCACACACACACTATGGCAAAGTACAAAGAACACTTCAGGTAGCTTTTTTCTTTGATGATTTGTTATCTTTACAGTAAGGGGTGTGCACAGTGAACTATGTTCAGAAGAACCAAGGCAGTGTTCACTCTGGGACTCAGGATGCAGCAACATGCTCCCTTAAAGGAATATTAATAGAGACTACTCATTCATATTCATAGAATCACTCAGGTTGGAAAAGCCCCTTGGGATCATCCAGTCTGACCATTAACCCTACCAAAAAGCTCACCCCTAAACCATGTCCCTCAAACCCACATCCAAACCACCCTGAAACACCCCCAGGGCTGGGGACTCAACCCCCTCCCTGGGCAGCCTGTGCCAGGCTCTGGCTGCTCTTGCAGTGAACAGTTTTTCCCTATGTCCAGTCTGATCCTCCCCTGGTGCAGCTGAACTGCTGCAACAGGGTAGATCCTGCAAGTAGCTGGACACCTTCAGCTACTTTCAAAGCCAAGTCTAGGGATTAAGATCACAGATCCCTGATGAAGAATGATACATATATATATCAAGTTTCAGGTAACTCAAATGTTGGGCTTAAGTTACTTTAAGAGCAGCTGATGGAGCATCATAAAGTTAGAAGCAAATCTCTGAGTAACTCTTGAGTAGTCTTTCATTCGCTGTTATTTCTATCTCTTGTTCCTTATTGTTAAGAATATTTGCATGAAAAATATTTTTTTCCTTCCTCTGAAGGGCTGTCTCTTGTCTGTGATCAATGCTTACTCTGGCCTACATTTATGAATGCCATGGGTTTGATTCTGACTTCACAGGATCGCGGGGTCACAGGATGGCAGGGGTTGGAAGGGACCCTGGAGATCTTGGAGTCCAACCCCTCTGCTTTGCTCTCTTGTGCTCACATACTCCTGCTTGCAGGGTACCAGAAAAAACACAGGCCAGGAACAGCAACAGTCAACCTGCAGAGTATTTTGGATAGTCATCCTCCTTTAGCTCTACTTACCACTCTGGGCTGGAAAGCTACAAACACAACCACCACACCAAAAAAAAGAGAACAGTGTCTAAGCAGACCACAGAAAAAGGCTTCCTGAGGGCACCTCTCCTAGGCAGGTGGTACGAGATGCATGCTCAGGAGCTCTGACCTCAGAAACTAGAAAACTGCTTCCTCTTCCAGTGTAGGTGCTTGGTCTTGTCCATCAAAGCATCTGGAGAAGCCAGTCCATGACTAGCCCTATGGATCAAATCATGGGTTTATCTCCTCTCCCCTGAAGCTTCAGCTAGTTCATCTGTCAGAAAACTGCCAATAAAAGCCTAGAACACCCTTCAATGAAATTCTTTCACTGAGTCCAAAAGCTTAAAATTCAGACACCAACAGATGTTGAAAAATTTCTTATAAAAATGTCATGCAACCAACTCAATTGCCTTGTTCTGCTTGGGCATAAGGACAAAAGAATCAGCACATGGTGGAAAAAGGGGACTTCTAATGGTTTGAGAGTTAACCCTCACAACTGACCCAGGCCTAATCCAATGTAGATAAATCCTGGAGCCCACTGCAGGAGGGGACATGGGACAGCTCCTCACACCACCCACCTGTTGTGCAGACACGTTTTTGTGCAGTCTTCCAACAAAAGTGGCAAATGGAGAGCGAGGGGCTCTTGGGAGCTCTCAGAAACTCAAGATTGATCCAACTTCCTCAGAAGAACATCAGTAATAATTCCCTGATTAGCAATGTGCCCAGTGAGCAGAGCTGCAGCAGTGAAGCTCAGCTCTCTTCAGTGTCAGGGGGTCTACAACCTGCTGAATCAACAGCAACCAGCCCAAGGAGGTGCCTGAAGCAGGTACACTCCAGAGGAGCACAGGCTGAGCTGAACAATTCCAGCAGGCAGTGTTCAGTGCCTACAGGCAAACAGCAAGAAGAAACCAGAAAGGAGGGTTCTTACTACACAGTTACTCTGTTTGTTCCAAGGTGCTGCTGTGCCAGGAGTTGATCCTGCTATGTACTGCCCCTGAAGCAGTCTCTTTTACTATTTGTTTATGTCCCATCACACTTGGCCGAGCTCTAACAAGAGCAGCTTCAGAAGATCACTAGTGAATTCAAATTAAGTCAGATTTTAGCTAAGAAAACAGTTGTAGCTGATATACAATGGGATATATCATGAGATAAGACAGCAAACACCACCATACAGGACTGTCCTGTCTGCCTCCTCTCAAAAACTACCCTGCAAGAGGAAATCCAGCAGCTTGATGAGGATGATGCTGGAAGCAGGTATGTGTAAAGAAGCTGCTTACCTCAAATGATGAGCTAGCTCTTTAAGGCAAAAATCAACAGGAAGATTTTCTCCTGTGATCATCTGCCAAGCATCACTACTACAAGGAAAAATCCCCATGGATGAATGAGAGGAAAGCATAAAACACAACCAGAAAACCAATGAAATAGGAGATCTTCAAGTATGTGAGTTCCACCCCTCAACTGAAGTAGAGTGTGAGAGAACAAATCAAAATGTAAATAAAATAAATTATCAGGAGCTAGTATTTTCAGCCTGGCTCAGCACTGACCCAAGACTGCACTACACTGAACTCAGTATTTTAACTGACAGTTGTAAAATCCTCCCAACCAGGAGAACATCTGACACTCAAGAGATGAAGCCACTGTGCAAAGTGCAAGCACGAGGTAAAACTTCAAACCATTCAACATTTTTTTAGATTGAAACCAAAATGTTAGTGAGGGAGAAAGGGAGGAATGTAAATGCATATTAAGGAGTGTGCTTTTTGTAACAGTCCCCTTGAAAGGAAACAAAACAAAACCAAGACAAAACCAGGCCAAAAAAACCCTTTTGCTTCTTCTAGTAACATGAGAAAATATCAGCTGTTCCTAAAGCAACAGAGGAAATTAACAGCTCTAAAATTAACACACTGAGACAAAAACTTCACAAAAGCAGAAAGTTATGTTAGCACACAGTTATGTAGTTCAAGTTATGTTACCAGACCAATCACAACATCAAGAGATCAGCCAAGGTCAACAAGCTTTGATTCAGGACTCACTACCTTCAGGTGACACACTGACATGTAACAGTAAAATCAACACCTTAGTCATCGGACTAGAGCAAAACTGTCTGCTAGTGGAATTCTTACTCTGATTACAACATGGCAATACCTGAAGGGCTTCTCTGCACTTGGTGTTGGGGACAGGTTAACTCATTAACAGGCTAATTCTTTCATATCTTACTGGGTCCATAAAAAAAGTAACTGTAAAAAAACTCATGAGACTCAGATCTATCTGGAAGTCTTCTATGCTGAGTGAAAATGATGAGCCAATGTTCCTACCTCCCCACAGCACATCTTCATGTGCTCATCTTTCTCTGCCACCCTCCTTTCCCTGCTTTGGAAGTTTAATGCTTGTGTTTGCCCACCATGATATCCCATGACTTGCAGAATCCCAGTATTTCTCCTGTGCTGTCTAACAACACTCTCAAGAGAATTCACCCCTAACCAACCACGTCAGCAAGGTGGAAGAGTGGAGATGTACAGAGACTTAGCTTGATCCTAAGCCTCTGCTACCACTGTTTTCCAGTAAAAATCCTGTAAAATGCAATGAAAAACCCCTGCAAGCTGTATGCAGCATGGTGTGGTGACAGAATTCCACAGCACAAAGCCTTCTCCAGCAGCTGTAGCAAGGCTGTGCCTCTCCAGATGCCCATGGCTTTGGAGTTTTTCAGAGGCAGTTCTCAGGCCATGGAGGACATCACAAGACTGGAGTGCTGAGCTGGAATGAGGGCTGCCACATAACCTTATCTGTCACCATGGGAGGAGGAGCATTAGCAGATGTGGTTCATGCACCAGCACAGGACATCCTCAGCCCTGATCACACAGCCAGTTCATCCTCACCCAGAGTGCTAGAGCTGCCAAGAGCTGCTGCCTTCGACCTGCAAGCTAGGCTCAGAGGGGCCACGGGACACATGGGCCCTGCTGCTGTCTCACAGCTTTAAGGGTCAGAAGGTGCCCAGCAGGGACAGCCAGCAACAAAGGGCCCAGACTGAGTGCAGCTACACCATGGTCATGATCCAGCACCCGAGCACCACCAACACCAAGTGACCGAGAAGAGTTCAACGGGTCTGGAGGAGAGGGGTTGTACTAACTGACAAACCTTGAGCCACATCTATCTCGTGCTGTGACATCATAAGTTCATGAGAGTATTCCTGGAAAAAAAAAACAAACCCTGCTGCGTTATCTATTGTATGTTAAAGTTACAAAATGATTAAAGTTCAAATTGTTCCTTCTGTAAAGCTCTCCCCAGGCCAGGGAAAATACCTGAAGCCTGTGTTCAGCTCACTAATTTTCCTCTCTTTTTCTTGCTTAGAGGAGTATTTTCTTCAGCCCCAGCTTCTAGGCAAAGGGACACAAAGCGATAAATACATCTGACATCGTGAGCTCTCCAGGACAGTTCATCCAAACAGAGAATCAAAAAGACCAAGGCTCCTAATTTAGGACATCCCAGCACGTGCCAGCCACTCTCTGAGGAGCAGCAACAGCATTTGTTTGCTTAGAATAAATATTATGCAGGATTTTCAGTGGTGTGTCCCTGTATCAGCACCAACACACCCCCCACAGCACACCTGGCTGGCTCCAGGCTGCATTCTGCTCCTGCTGCCAGCTCTGACACCCTTGCAGCCAAGAGAAGTGAGGAGCCACTGATTTACCTCACATGCAACACGAGAAACTTCAGAGCAACAGCCACCTCTTAGATTTGGGCACAGATGCTATCCTGGGAGCACACGCCCCTGCAGCAGAGATTAATTCTGCATCAGCATCTCATAAGGTCAATAAAAGGAAATAGGAATTGTTCACATCATTGCCTGTTTTGATACTAAGGTGATGTACCCAGCTTCTCAAAACAGCATTTCAGTGTTGTGCAAATTCCCAAAGTAAAAAACCAGCTTCATATGCAAAATTTAAGTAAGTGAATAGAAACAGTCCAGGAACAAAGTACAACACCATGATGGTTAAAAAAAGTAAATGAAGGAGAGAAAAAAGCAACACCATACTTTTATGATATGAGTCTCCATTTATTTGTGTTTTCTAGGACCAACAATGTAATTTCAGCCTTCCTCAAATTGACCTTATGCTAACAGTTTACCAATTAAGAAAAGCTACAGTGCCAACAGAGTTGAATATGGTGGAATGGAACAGTCATAAAGGTTCAGGGTGAGCAGATCCTCTCTCCACATGCAAACTGCTATGGAAAGTATGTATCAGCTCCTGGGAATCAGCAAGAGATGCTCTTCCTATTACTTAATATAGGCAGCTCTATCTATCAAAAAAGCCCATCATGCTTCTGTTCCTTATACAGGTAACTGGGGTCTGAGCCCCAGGCAGGGATGAGGAAGGGCTAAACAGAAGAGCTCACAGCACTGCCAGCATGTGCTGCTGCTCTGCACATGTCCCAGCCAGCAGGTCGCTCAGGTCCCCCTTAAATCATTCAAACAAACCATGCTGAAATGCTGGCCCCATTCCCAAGTTCTGCCAGCTCAAACAATACTGTTATATAATATTTACAGTGCATTTCCTAAAGATTTCCTCCAACTGCCTTTAGTCCAGGATCTTCATCCTCTAGTAAACTTGTTTCCCTCTCCTAATGCCTCTGAAAGAAGCAATTCTCAACAACAGGAGGGCTTGGGGAGAGATCTGCTTTCACTTCCATAAAACCCAGATGACTGCCTTCGAACTGCACAAGCTGGCACGGGGGCACTGCCAGGACTGTGCTGTGGCATGACTCAGGAGGAGATGGAGGGTGACAGTGGATCCTACCAGATGGCTACAAGAGAAGGCTTTGCACTCCAGTCACAGCCTTGCACTCCTCCCTTACAGCTCACACACACAGCTAGGGACTGAGGAGAGACTCCTGTTCTAGGAGGCTTTTTTTTGGAGAAGCAAGCATTAATTTTTCCTGAATCATTAATTTTTACATCTGATGTCCACAGTGTTCAACTGCAACCTCAGCTTTCATGTCCACCTGCTCCACCAGAAGCAGCATTCCGAGGCCACGCATACACCTCACGGCGATTTCACCAGCCACCAAAAGTCTGGGCACAACAAGTACTTCTTTCCCTCATGTAAAGCACCTGATGGACTGGGTAACTCACTGGCAAACCAAGCAGCACCCATGCATTTGATGTGAGCACTTGAGTTCGTGATGAAAAGCAGCACAATTTTACTGGAGCTCCCTAAATGAGGCACAAGCCTGGCCAGACATTCTGCTGCATGTAAAAAAAAAAATGAGACGACGAGACTTAAGAAGCTGACAAACTTCACATGCAAACATACAATTTCTGTGGCAAAGACATATGGCTTCAAGCTATCTTCTTCCTAAAGCAGTTATGGGTTTATTTCATGGCATCCTCTGCCATCCTGGGCAACGTGCTGGGCACTCTAGTACCACGTAAGCTGAAGCCTGCTCAATTCTGTGCCAAGCCTGAGTGTGTGCACAGCCCTCCCTTGGGGTCACAGGATTCTCTCCCTCTCCTGATGACATTTCCATCACACCAGTGTGCATTCAGTATCTCAACATGCACCGTTTGCTGTTTCTCCTTGGGAGTACACGAGATGGATTTTCCTCCCTGAAGGGGTTCTTGCCTTTGGCTTCAGATTCCTGGGAAAATTCACCAGCTCCCTCCTGAGTCCCAAAATCCATACTGCCTACCTGGGCACTGCATGCAAATGGGACTCTTTCCTTTGGCACAAAGCCTAGGTGAAGACAGGCCAAATGATGGGCAAGCCTTACTTCAGGGTCTTGTTACACTGAAGGCTTCTGGCCTGAGCAGCTCCTCTTGTGCCACCTCGGAGGAGGCTCAGTGACAGCTGCAAAACAGCTGGTTCACCAGCCCAAACACTTGGCCTTCCTTTTGAAGTGTGCCACTTGCCCTCGGGGAACACACACACAGAATCCCCTCCACACCACCAACCTCCGACAGCCTTGAAACGTGCTGCTAAGCACCCACCAAGGCAAATCCAATTAAGCTCTTCGAGGAATGAGCTCTTCTTCTTCTGTGTGAAGCCAACAGTAACAGCATCACCTCCTGTAACATGTTTCCTCCACCTGCTACAGGCTCTGTTCTCTCAGCACAGTCCCCAGCAGATACAAAGCTGAACCTGACTGATGCAGAGCAACCTGCAAGCAGCACGACAGGGCCACCTCAGGAGTCCCAAGGTTCAGAGTGCCAGAACAAAGCAAACCACCTGCAATGCAAACACCTGTATTATTTAACAGAGCTGCAAGTCTGGAAACTTGGAATAAGGGGAAATAGTCAAGACAGGCCAGAATACCACAGATGCAACAGCAGCATTAACTCTGTCAGGGTGAAAACCAGCACTGTGTTCAATGACAGTGTTTCAGTATTAGCAAATATTGTGCATGCTTTGTAAGAAATTGACCTTGAAATCCAAACCAAGGATGGTGTGGTTTATTTTTTTAATTATTTGGTAATCTAAGAATTAACTAAGAAAGAAGGTCTCTCAGTAAAAAAGAAAAAGCTCAAAGATTTGACTGATCAGATACGTAGTTTTAAACCAAAATCTCTATTATTTCAACTTGTTTCCTTCAGCTGAATCTTCAGACAGCAAGTTCCACATTGGATGTGTTCACATAAACTGTTCTACTAGCTAAAAATTATTGGATTGTCTTCCCAGGCAGCTGGTCAATTGAATGTTGTATCCAGAGCTGGTTTTGCACAGCCACACAAAGTGACATCCTTGCACTGGAAACATGAATGTTTCCAAAACATCAGCTTTTGACTGGGTTTGCCAGCAAGTCAGGCCTCATCTTCCTGAAAATGGGACTGTTTCACAACACTGTCATATTCAAGAGGCTCAAATGTAAAGTGATTTAACTGGAGAAAATTACAGGATCGGATACCAAGAAAAGTACTGAAAACCTTTACTGTTTTTTCAGTATTTGCACTGCAGCAATTAAGAAAGAAAAAAGTCCCTGTGAACACCCAAGTAACGTGGTAATATAACTGCAGCTATCTGTTTTTTTTTTCCCCCAGTAACTCAGAACTAGTCAACACCAATTTAGGAATTCACGTTAGAAATAATTAATTGAAAATACTTCAGCAACAACATCACTTGCTAGGTTACAAACCTCTCTATCCATCCTCACTGGATGTGTTCATATCCCAGTTAGAGGGAGCCTTGAGCACCCTGCTCTAGCGGGAGGTGTCGCTGCCATGGACAGGGGGTTGGAACTGGAGCAGCTTTCAGGTACCTTCCACCCCAACCTGTTCTGTGATTCTAGGACTGCTGTCCAGGGATTGCTGACCTGAGGCAGACACCTTGCAAAAGAAAACAGCAATGTACGTGGATCTGAGCCACTGCCTCGCTCTGCTTGGAGCAAAGAACAGAACCTCCTGTAAAGAGATGTCACTAACTAGTGAGAAGTCAAGCCCAATGCAGACCAACACATCCCAGTACATCTTGAGACTACTAAAAAGTCCAGAACGTGCTTCCACTCAGGAGTGTGAAATTGTTTCCATGAAGATTCTACTCTGGCAACTGACACTGCATTGAATAGTTAGTTACTATTATTATTGTTACTAGCATCCTGCTGAAGCCTTCCCACCACGTGGTCAATACAGGGAACAGGTTTATGGATCTACAAGAGAAAGGCGCTTCTAAAATCTTTCCTCGACCTTTGGGTAAACAAGTGACAAGTCAGAAGGTAAACAGAGTCCAAAAACTAACTCACAAAACATTCAGAACTCGGGTGTGTTTTGCAGATGCTACTTTTAAGTCGGGTCCCAAGGGCTAGAGAGAACAGAACTAAACCAGCACACTGCTGCCTGCCACCTTGGGAGCGGGCCTGACCCTGGCAGCGAGGGGAACAGGGGAGCCGGGAGGGAGAGCGGGGAGTGAGAGAGCAGGGAGCCGGGAAGGGGAGAGCAGGGAGCCGGGAAAGAGGAGAGCGGGGAGCTGGGAAGGAGGAGAGCGGGGAGCTGGGAAGGAGGAGAGCGGGGAGCTGGGAAGGAGGAGAGCGGGGAGCTGGGAAGGAGGAGAG